>LD700013.1:4437737-4455766 GCA_003118335.3 Papilio memnon | reverse complement strand
TTTCTAGGAAACAATGCGACAGAGAATCATAAATAAAAACTGTCAATGTATTTTTAATTCAAAGTAATGTATATTTAGTTCAAACTAATAGCAGACACAAAACCAGAATAAATTAGGAAAAATCAGGTACTCAATTCTTTTTTATTAATTGAAAATAGTCCAAAATCAAGAGTCAACTTTTAAAATAAATGTGTACAAAATCGTGATAAATTATCGACTTGACTCGATGTAATAAATAGGTGTGGTATCCAAATTTTAAAGCATAAGAGAGTGCGGACACTTGAAACTAAACTATCGCACAACTGTTTAGTCTCGCTTTGATGACCTATGAGGCTTATATGGAAGTGCACACATTACTCGATTATAGTTGTGCAGCAACAGTTGAAATGGATGCGAAACAATCGACAACCGCACAACAATTGTGCGATAGTTTCGGCAAAGGTTTTTCCTTTACTCGTTTCTAACCCGACTTCACGTGTACAATTATTGTAGCAAAAATTACAATCACGATGATCATATAGTAATCGTAGTAGAGGTTTGTTTGGCTATCACAGTGCATTCAATTAAGAGTCCTGCCTACTTTTGTTCTTGTTCTATTGTCACTTTGTCTACGTAAACAACCAGTATAACAACGTAGTTTAAAATGATGATTCATTGCATTAACAAGTATATATATTTTTACGAGGAAGTGTATACAATGAACTGGTTACTACTGCTTTGTAGTGATTATAATGTATTCGTAAAATTAAAATCGACCATATCTATTAGGAAATTAATTTTAACGTTTTAACAATCAAAATTTAATTTATTTGATTGCTCGAGTTGTTAAAGATTTGATTCTATATTTTGTTTGTCAAATTCAGTGGAAAAGTATCATTACTCTTTCTAATGCCTTAGTGACAAAGTAATTGAGCGTGGGCGTAAAATCGATACGAAATGAAGAAGGTTGATGTCTATTACTGCTTATAGGATCATATTTGTGAGCAAATATTTATAGACCTATACATGATAACAATAAAAACTATATAAAAACTACTATGATGTACAATAAGACCTCATAAGTGGTAGCTGCCCACTCTAAACCTAAGTCTAGAGGGCGCTTCGCCAGCTGATCTAGGCTAGCCTAAATCAGCTGACGAAGCGTGTACCATTTGTTTTATATCATAACTTAGTTTAATTTGTTACCGACAACGGAGCAGCCAAAATACACCTTTTATAATAAACCAAAACATCTTTATTTCATTTACATACATATACGTACTAGCTTTTGCCAGCGACTCCGTCCGCGTGGAATTAAAAAAAGGTAAGTAGCCTATGCGTTCTTCCAGACTATGTTCTATATCAAATTTAATTCAGATCCAAACATCCATCCATCTAAACTTTCACACTTATAATATTAGTATGATTTACATTTTTCTGCAAAACTATAACAATCACATATTGTCCGTTATACACTACTCTGGCGTCTTATTTTTTACTATGTCTTTTTAATAATCAAATACGCAAAAGTCTTGGTGGCCAGTATCCAATCTCTTTAGCTGTATATGAACTGTTTTCAGCCAAAGAGGTTGGATTTGCACTGAACAAACTTAACGAATGTGCATATGAAAAAACTAGAAAAAACGGATCGATTACTTTTTATCTTTTCTTTCAAATAGTGATCAATGTCTAGAATTACGAAAAAGAGTATGAAGTTGGTATTACCATCAAGGACCATAGAGATTACTTGTATGACGTTTACAAGTGGCATATCGTAGCACTATGGGATCGCATGGTCGCCATATCACATGGCCGATGTCGAAGTAAATGGCGGCTTACCGTTACGGGCAATAAAATAACACGCGACGCGCACAATGACTCGCTTCGCTTTGTTAAAAACCACGGTTAAGATGGACATAGACAGATGTCGCTGCGCTCTATTGTTCACACCATAGACACCGCTTTATACTTTTGCAAAATATTTCAAAGATTAATTGTCCGTATGAAGTTCGAAATCAAAACAGATTTGTACTGTAGACATATTTGAGAGTTTTTCTATGTGTTAATATTAAAATATTTTATGCAACAAATTTATTTACTACGTAATACAATGTATTTACTAATTCACGAAAATTTGTGGTTATTCTGGTGTACCTAATTTTTTTTTATACAATGATGTGGCAAACGAGCAAGCGGCCACCTGAATCCACCGAAATGGCGAAGCGACCGCTGCCCGTAGATATCCGCAATTGCAGATGCGTTGCCTACCCTAAATCGACGGAGGAGGAGACGCACATAAAGAGGATATTTCCCCTTCCTATGCGTCTCCTCCACCGTCAAATCAACTTTCCCATCCAATCCTTTCCTTATAAGAAAAGGGTGGAACGGGAAAGGGACTAAAGTTGCCGGAGCACCACACTCATCAGACGAAACGCGGAGTTGCTCCCACTTCACGCCTGTCTTCTGTGTGGTCGTGGTATTGCACCCGGCGAGCCGACCCATTCGTGCTAAGATCTTAAAGCAGGCTCTACCACTGTTGTTGTTGTAATTGTCATAACAACAAGAGTTTCGTAAATGTGTTAGTCTGTTCACCCTTCCTAAAAGCAGGGATATATTGATTAATGAAAGTAATATTTATTTTATTTATAACTAGTTTTAGTTATTACACGGTGAGCTGAGTGGTTATTTGGCACGTCGCCACTGGAGACTCCGAATCAAATCTCAGGCAGTCTTTTAAAATGGACATGAACATTCAAGTTAGATAGAGTAAGATAGTTATATGCGACTTTCTAAAACTCTTAAAGTAAAAACAGGAAGTTATAGTGCGTAGAATATAATACACTAGCTTCCGCCCGCGACTCCGTCCGCGTGGAATTAAAAAAAAATCAGAAGTGAGTAGGCTATGTGTTCTTCCAGACTACCTTCTACGTCTATGCCAAATTTTATCCAGATCCTTTCAGCCGTTTAGTCTACAAACTCTAACAAACATAGATCCATAAACTTTCGCATTTATAATATTAGTATGAAGTATGATTGGATAATACGATCGTTAATCACATCATCTTTATTTTGTTTTGTAACTGAGTTTTACTAGGAAGATAAGACCTCGGTGCTATACAAGGTGGATAGACGGCACCATATTACATAGTACTGTAGAATAGTTAATGTGGTCTCTAACGTGCAAGCGACATACAAAGAGAGATTACCTCTAAGTACATGCACGTACCGTAACGTTAAATTGTTCACATATTAAATCAAACTGATTGAGCTCCAAGAAGATAAAAAAATTAGTCTTACTAATATAATGAAGCAAAGGTTTCGATGGATGAATGTTTCTTAGAATCTAACTTCAAAACTGGTCTACGGATCTAAATGAAATTTGACTTAGTCTGCAAGAAAACTTAGGCCACCAATTAAGTTTTTTTTTAATTCCGCGCGGACGGAGTCGATAGCGACAGCTAGTATTTCATATATTGGGGAAAAATCTTAAATATAATATTTAAAAACAGTAACACCAGTTTCGAACATATGCGTAATGACAAGATAAAATTAAAAAGCTCTACACAGAGCAACATCATCCACGGATTGTTAAGCTCGTACCACATAGATGATATAGCGACTCGTAAAATATATAGTGTAGCGGCGCTTTGCGACCTAGCGACTGTAAGAACAACATACTTGTATACGCGGCTGCGATACAATACGCTCACGAGCACACAGACAGATTTACAGATGTGAGCGTGGCGCATTAATCTATGCAGATGTTGCTATATGCTGTGTAGTTGTGTAGATATAGACGGAGCCGAGCGTCGGGTGTGTATGTATAAGTTGGAGCATTATGCGGCTGATAGCGATGTTAACGCCCGTTCAGTTTTGCCAAGAGTTTGCTGGTATTTTTGGAACACGTCAATAACTAAGTGTATTGTAAATTTAGACTGGATACGTTACTGGAGTGCGGGGAATGATTGCTCTTCCTCCAGAAACTTTTTACCTTAATTCGTAATCTTAATAAAAAATAGGTGATTGTAGAAAAATTAAGATATTCTACAACAAACGTATAAGTGTATTGCCTCATATTAGAATCTCGAGAGATGTACAAACATAGTACATAAACTACTAGCTGTTGCGTGCGACTTCGCCGGCGTGAAATTAAAAAATAATAAAAAGTATAGCCTATGTTACTCACAGATAAATCGCCTTTCTAACGGTGAAAGAATTTCTAAAATCGGTCGGCTAGTTTTTGAGTTATTTCAATACATACAAAAATACAAATCTTTCCTCTTTATAATATTAGTATAGAGAAACACTATATAAACACAAATCCACAACAAAAACATGCATCATACAACTGTGCGTACCGAGCAAAAATACAAAAAGTCTACACATTACGTTACTTTTTCGTATGAATTCAAATTACCATAAGAATGAACATGGAATACAGATCTTTAAAATAAATTTTACATAAGTCTTACGCTTAGGATAAGACTTAAGACTAGATTAGAACGTATAGAAATAAACAAGAGTGAAATTAAGCAGAAGAAATTACCACACTATAATTCACAGGCAATTTATTTACAGTCGATCACTTCGCACATCAACGCCGACAGTCGATAAGTCTCAATGTTTGACCCTGCTGTAATGGTCATTAATAAGCACATTTTACAAGGACCTGAATATAGGCATCTTATTAAATTTGCCACTATCTTACCAGAAGTTGCTTTAATCTCAGAGTATCATAAGCATTGTGTAGTATGATAAAGTAGATGTGGGATGGATTCCGTTTTCAAGTGCACTGGAGTTTATTCAAAATTATAGGTCAATCGAGTTGCAGTCATTTAACCGAACAAGACAAGTCAAGCTTCAAGCTATTTCCTTATTTCCATTATTCCAGGGCTAATGAATAAGATAAGTTTGTCATATGTCCAACATTTCAATTCTTATTCACTTACTTCTACGATCTTTTCAATAAATACACGAATGTTTCTCTACTGATTTTTAATATCCGGGATACCACCAATACAAGCAAATTCAATTTAATGTCCAGTAACATGCAGCGGGAACTTGTTCCAGTCACCATATTACGATATCTATTACTCGTAGTGATTTTCTATCACCGGTGAACAGTACAGCTTCTGCTGTATGTTTCTATATTGACATCCCTCTCATTCTCTTATAAAAACAGAGAAAACAATATCTTAGTAAATTGTAAATGCGAAAGTTGTTCGTATGATCGTTGGTAGGTAGCTCCAAGTCGGCTAGACGAACCTTGCATGAAATTTGGCATATAAATCTGCATAAACGGGAAGAACACAGTGGGTATATTAAGTTTTTTTAAGGCGCAAGTCGTGTGCGAAAGCTAACATGTGTTGCGAGCCTAATTTCGGTAAGAACTGGATTCGAGCTTAAATTCGTCTGTCATAAATCGGGGTTTATGATTTGTTTACAAATAAAGTATCAACAGGTTTTAAAAAGAAATTCAATTATTAAAATTGTGGTCAAAATAATTAGCGGCTTACACCGCATCAAGCGTAATGACAATCAAATAGGTTTAAAGCCGCAACCACGTGGATATTATTTTATGCGATTTGATACCGGTTTAATGTTTACGTATGGATTAAAAAAAACGTTTATTTTAGCTCTATGTCGCAACTTGAACCCCCAACATGTATTGGACATTTTTTGTTCTTCACTTAATCATTTAAAATACATACTCATCAAAGGCTTTATTCTTCTTAAGGTGCCTCTCCGACTAGCGAAGGATGGCGATCAGTTCTCCAAATTTCAAATCAAAGGCTTTAGAAAAACTTACTCTGAAATTTTAAAATCGATTATCGATTTATCCAATCGAATGGACCAGGTCTATGACAAATATCATCGAGATCCGTTCAGCCGTTTAGGTTGCAAACTCTAACAAATATCCATCCATCCAACTAAACGTTCGGATTTATAATATTAGTAAGATTAGGTACTTGTTAAAGTTTTGAAACAAATGTAACACACAGTATGTCCCTCACTTTCTCACACATGCTTTTGTGTAAATATATAAGTGTTGTAAAATAACGTAATTAATTGGTTGATCAAGAAAAAACATAAATTATGAGATAAGTGCTCGTGTAAAAAACCCGCGTAAGTAATGAATATCCATTATTTAATCTAATACACATTTATAACAATATAATGTACAATATAGTCGAGCCAATGACGTGAATAAAAACTTTTGTCCGAAATATGTAGGCATAAATCGTCTGCGTCGTAAAACAGACGAATCTACATATCGGCAACTTTACAGGAGAGCAGAATAGAGCGGGCGCACACCTTTGACTAAACTATCGCACAACTGTTGTGCCATTGGTTGGCCAATTCAACAGTTTAGTTGCAAAACTAAATCGAGTAGTGTGCGCACCTCTATATAAGCTCATAGGAATCAAATCGAGACTAAACAGTTGTGCGATAGTTTAGTTTCAGGTGTGCTCACACTCTTACAGTTCAAAGGCGAATATTGGCGAAGTATTTGATATGCTGTTTTACAGCGGTTAACATAATAATGGAAAAAAATTGATACATTTTCTTTGATTCCTAAAAAAAAAAATGTCAGATCCGTCTTTGTTTTACGTCGCCGACGAAATGGTTGTGATGTCAGCATTAACCAATATCGTATTGTCGAGCCTACTTTTTTTGTTTTTATCTGTTGTTACTTTTTAAAAGAACCTGACACGCCTGTCGCCTTTCTCCTGATTTATTTCCGCACACGTATGCATGGATTTCTAGATGTCTAATATTGTTTTTCTTTAGATTAGACCTGTAGACAGTAATTAAATGACTTCTTTTAGCAAAACTACGCGAATTAATACTATAAAATAAAACTAAACAATGCCGTCATGTTGAAAACGTGAGTATACTACACACCCCATTGAATCTCAGCTCACGGTCTCTTAGCTATGAGGTCAAATATTATATCTGCATCTATGAAAAGCGTTGTCAAGTTTGTGTGCGTTCGCGTTTTAAGAATTCCGTTTGACAGTGCAAGGGTCTCGGTTCGCGGTCGGTCAACAATGATCCGTGTGAGGGCGCGCGAATCGCAATTACCGCCGCACCAGCGACCATTGGTGAAAGTCGCATACCTAAGTACGTTTCCGAACAATAAACTGGTCCTGTCACACTAAACCAGACCGACCAGTTGCCGTCAATTTATTTGTCATTCAACTATTATACATAAATGGATCAGTGTTGGTCATCTTAGAGAGTAACATGTGGAAATAGGGCTTAAATTAAGTTGGCAGACAGTGTAACCTGATCTGAACTAGGATCTTTGGTAAATTATGAGACGAAAAAATAAACATTTTTGTAAACAGTTATTCACTATTCAGTCATACTAAAATTCTAAATGCGAAAGTTTAGATTGATGTTTGTTAGAGATTATATCCTAAACTGCTGAATGTATCTCGATGAAATTTGGTATAGATGTAGAAGATAGTTTGGAAGAACACTCCTTTTTTTTAAATCCGCGCGGACTGAGTCGCGAGCGCAAACTAGTTTATTATAATTACTATTAATATTACAAATTAATTCCATAAAAGTAGTATAATAGATATCATATGATTTAAATTTTTTCCTTGCAAAATATTTTTTTTTGCTGGAAATTCAAAATGCTTGATAATAAAAGGTTTTTCGATGTATTGCCGTGCGATATCGTCCGCATACTGAAGTTTGCGACAAGTTTGTGTGTAATTTTTTAATAAGCATATACTTGAATTTATGATATATATATATATATATTCTGATCACTTATGATTACAAAAATAATTTATAAATCGAAAAATTAAAGAAACAATGTCGTGAGGCGCGACGAGTGAAAGCATGTCACGCTATCTGCGGAACAATAAATAACCTTAACTGTTTAATTAATTTATTTTTTAATATGTTAATTTAATTCGCACCCCTGTTTCAGCAAGCGTCCTTTTATTGCGTTGACGATAGATGGTCTCTCGTGATCTAAAGTACTTATGAATAACAGCTATAAGAAAACTCAATAAATTACACGTGCAGTTAAAAATTTCAATGATGAAAGCTAGTCGATTTCTAAACATGGATTATTATTTTTTTGCATTTATATACATTAATATGTGAAATTTCCGCGAAAGGATGAACTTAAATTTGACACAATTAATGCTATTGTGGTAAAATTTGTTTTTAATAAAAAAAATGACTCAGAATTTTAGTAAGATTAGTCGAATTTCGACCAATGCTGGACCTACTAGTCTGTACAAATACACGAGAAGATGCGATATATACCATGTAATCTACAAAACTTTTTTGTTTGTGAAAAAATTGTAGCTATTTTACAAATGTTAACTAAGCAGAGAAATATTTCGCGATAGGTTTCTTCATAGCATTAATAGCTTTTAGTTGTAATAAGGTAGCTAGTAGCGATTACGTATTAGTAACATTTGAATGCTCCTAGTTCAGCGGCACCAGGGGAACAGATGTGGGGAGTCGTGTTTCAAGTAGTTCATCACCGCGACGAGTCGCCCCCTTGCTTTACAACAAATAGTTATTACTATTATAATGTTTAATGTACTATTATAGCAATGTCCATGTAATGTTTAATTCGTATAATAAACACGTTTAATTCAAGTTAAATTCCGACACGAAAAACGGATAAAAACATACCTATCTTACAAAATTGGACTTTTAAATCCTGCTTATCCCGTAACATCAGATTGATTGCAGTAATTGTAATGAGACAAACAATACGCCATAACGGAACTCTCCCACATCTTGGATGACGTGTTCGCGATAACAGTTACCTAATGCCCTTATCTAAATGTACACATATAACTGATTTCAATAGCCAATCATTTAATTAGTAAATACATTTTTATTTTAAAGAATGGATAGGCGATGTATCTTCGGAAGTTGGCGATTTTCCAGAATGACTAAGCTTTAAAGTGCTCCTTTAATCAATACTCTAAAAAACCCCAGTTGTGTTGCTTAGTGAAATAAAAGGAAATAAATGTAATATGGCAGATAAGTGGTAACCAAAAATACTGCCAAGTACCAACCAAAATACATTAGGGGCCCTATTTGGCATATTTGCCAAAAATTTATATATGGTTCAATAAATACCACTTTCACTAACCATCCCTTAAATTTAGAGGTCCATTAAGTACCATTTAAGGACTGTTAGTAAGAATTTCGTTTTCAGCAATATTTCGGTATGAAGTTTATGATATTGCGTCACTTTTAGGGAGACCCTTAACCAAAGGGAAGCCTATCTATAAATACTTTAGGGGCAGATTGGTGCAAAAACCAACCAGTGAGGACAGGAGTCAACAAAAAAAATCGTGAATCTCTGATTTTGGTTAAGTACCTTTTCTATATACCACACAACTACAAAACAATAAACACCTTATATTTAGATACACAGAGATTATTTTTAGTTTGAATGTATATAAAATATTTCTTAAATATACAACATGAGTATATAACATACTGAGAACTGGTAAATATTATTCTTTTAGTTATTATTGATATATTCATTAGAAATTAATTCTCTTGTGATTAACCATCATTAAGAATAACAAATTATGTTTTAGCATATTTATCTAACAGTTTGAGTTCATGACTTATGACTGTTGACACACTGTTCTATGTATTAATATGTATGTTTTACATAATTTACTAAAATTCAATTCACATGATGTATCAAAATTTTCAATAAACCATGCATGCTAAATAATTTAAAAGGTATATAATTAAAACATATATGATCCAATACGTTATAAATAGGCTAAATAAATCCTTCTATAATGGAACATAACTTAGTTACACAAGTTAACATCTAACTATAACTTGAACACAGTAAATAAAGACTTATAATCATTACAGTTTTATGTCTCGCTTGTAACGGTACATAAAGAAAATGCTAAATAAGAATTCAAAGAAAAGAGACAAGCATAACAGCTATGTCTTGAAATATGTAAAGTGTTGAAATAAGGTCAATGAACTTCAAACTACCGAGCAGCTCTTGATAGGTACAAAAAAAATTAATATAAAACATTGCATAGTACACAGCGACTCAGTGACTGCTCTGTTAACTTATAACATAGTCTAAGTTCAATTCTTATGTTATTTATCACAATTATTACATAATTGTGACTGTCTTGACACAATTTTAGACTCTGAGATATAATCCCATTACAAACTTCCGATAAGTAAACAGCATTTACAAATTGACTTCCGAATAAAGATATTACTATAGAAGCCAGTTTGCTTATTTCAATTGTAGTGCAAATAGCACTATTTACGGACATGTTTAGTTGTTTATTAGTACATAAGTAGCTTATTAATGCTGATTGCATTTATTCATTTTTGACTAAAGGCATTCTTTTTGGTAACCATTCATGTCTGAATGTTGGTAATAAATGGACAAACCCTAATACTGTTATTTAAGCTTTTATTTTGAATTATCTATGACCTTTTTTAAGGCCAATGTCATAATGCAATAAAATTATTATGATAAGTAAAATTAAATAAGCTTCCTGTTACAATGATAAGCAAAAGCATCTTTCGCAGTTTGCAATTAATAACTAAAAGGTAACAAAATAAAGTATTTGTATATTGTCCATATTAAATTTAAAATAATAGCATATATAAGTTTAACTATAAACTTTTGTAAATAAAGGTAAAGTACTACTTAAAAAAAAATCAGTATAGTGAAATTCAAAACAAATTTGTGTTAGATTGTAAGCTCTCAGTGACACGATGTTTAGTAATAGGAAGTAGTATAATAGGAAGAGCTAATTAGCATTCGGCGCGGCAACCACCGAACGCGGCACATGAGGTACCAGAGACCGCGCACAGCGCTGCAACGCCGTCACTATCAACGGTCCACAAGATCACAAACACTAACTAAATCTCAAACAATACTAGCCACTACCACATACAAGCCAAAACGTTATATCTATCTATGAATACTTTCAAAAAATGTTTTGACAACACTTTATATAACCTAAAATCTCATGTCAATACTCAACAAAAATATTAAAACTTGTAAATAAGTTTGTTAAAAAAGGCGCAATGTTACTCATGTGTACATCTTCACGAACACACGCAAATACGCGAGCCGATACAACGACACCTAAGTGCAATGCAATCGTACTATTTGAAGAAATTTGGTAAAAAAATAAAACTTTTCGAAAACTAAACTTTAATTCCGACATAAACACACTTTTGCCGCGAATTTGATTAATATTTTAATTATATTGTAGGTTTGAATCTAAATGATCTAATTAATGTAAGCAATTAATAAAGGTACGACAATCAAACCAAAGCACCGCTAGTCGGCTGGCGGTGAACCGGCGAAGCTTCAACAAAAATAACCAATTATTGTTACTTACCGCCGACTCTGTACATATTCGCAGCCATTTTTATACACAATCACTATTCATTAACACTTAATTAATCTACATCTGACACAATTAATAACTATAACACTATGTAATTGAGCTTTTAACAATGTTTTTCATCACGTTAACTCCGGACGCCTTTCGCTGATCGCCATTTTCTTTCACACTACCTACTAATTTGGCCAGTGCGCAGTCGCACTTTTTGGCATAAACTTCCTGCTGTTAAAACAAAGCAATGACATGTCATTAATTTTATATTCACTTATTGTAACTTAATTATTGTTGTATTAAATTAAATCCAAAGTTAATTTACAAATCATGTCCTACAATTGAAATATAATTTACTATGTCCTAAAAATAAAAAAAAATGTTTCATTCACGAACGTTTCATTACGACCGATTATCGTTAATGTCATGTGTTTGTACCGTAGATGCAACTAAAAGTTTTGTAGTTTCTTTTTTTAGCGATCATTTAAATTTACCGAATATTGTTATATCTCAACTTAAATTTCTGCCCTTACTAAGTAAAACGAAATGAAAAATAAAAAAACATAATTTGCAATCTATTTAATTAAGAAAGTGTTATCCTGAAAAGGAACGTAAGTCATAGACAATTATGCGTTTTTGTCTATGATTGTCTCTGCTTGGTTGCTGAATTTTGATTTTATTATTTGAAAAACAACAAAAACTTAGGTATTTTAAGTATTAAATGAAGTAAAAAGCATAAAAATCCAAAATTTTTTAGAATAAAAAATCACTTACGTTTGCAAAAGTGACGTGGCTGAAGTGACAGACAAATGTCTATGAATTTGACAATTGCCAAATCAGCCAGATTCGCCTGTCTGATAGAAAATTAAATTAATTGCATCAATATAATAAATTCCTGAATGAACGCCGAGTGAGGAGGTCGTTTGTGTTAAGTGTAGTTAGTGGTTTGATAACCGCATGTATACGTGGTATGTAGAACATGTGAAACATTGCTAATATATGTGTAGTTGTGTTTTGTAAATTGACCCGAGTTTCCTGTTAAATTTTAGACTAGCGATATGGCTACCTACGAGGAGTTCATTCAGCAGAATGAAGACAGAGACGGTATTCGGTTTACGTGGAATGTTTGGCCCTCCAGCAGAATTGAAACTACAAGGCTTGTAGTACCTTTGGCCTGCCTCTATCAGCCGCTAAAGGAACGGCCAGATTTGCCTCCTATACAATATGAACCTGTATTGTGTACACGCAATACATGCCGGGCCATCCTGAACCCGATGTGTCAGGTTGACTACCGGGCTAAATTATGGGTGTGCAATTTCTGCTTCCAAAGGAATCCTGTAAGTACTTATTTGTTTGGCTTCTGTTTTGTCACAGACAGTTTCAGTAATTGTATTTGTTAAAATTGCTTAATATTATATTATATTAGCACAATATATATTTTATTATTAAAATTATTAATCATGACTATACAATGAAAAGAATCCTATGTAACATTTTTAATGTTACTAATAAAGACATTTGTGTAGTGTATTCAAATGTTTCATAATAATGTTTTATTTTGCATAAAACAAAATGTATTAAAAACCTATCCTCATGACCTCACAATCATCTAAGAGATGCTTTAGTGAGAAATGCATTTATGTAAGATAGTGTAAATTCTAAAATGTAGCTATTTGTGATATTTTCTAGTTTCCACCACAATATGCTGCAATATCAGAACAGCACCAACCAGCAGAGCTTATTCCTAATTTCTCAACTATTGAGTATACAATCACAAGGGCACAGTCCATGCCCCCGATATACCTTCTGGTTGTAGACACATGCTTGGATGAGGAAGAACTCGGGGCACTACAGGACTCGTTACAAACTTCTCTGAGCTTAATGCCGCAGAATGCGTTAGTTGGCCTGATAACTTTTGGCCGAATGGTTCAGATACATGAGCTGGGTATGTATTTTGTTTAGACATGCTTATAAACTAATATTTATTTATAATTTAATGTCTTTCTTGATTTAAAAATGTACTAATTTCAAGTTATAAAAGAAGAAGACGATATGCAATAATTGATACTTTGTAATAGGCAATCGGATATTTTTGTGGCACTTTACTTTGCTTAAGACACTGCTCAGTACACAATTTATGGAGAGGGAGGGTACGGCTCAGCACACCAATGAGCTGAGACCGCCAAGACGTATAAAAAGAACTATATAAATTTACCACATTTGGTTTTTCTCTATTACAGGTACTGAGGGTATTTCAAAATGTTATGTCTTCAAAGGCACTAAAGATTTGACAGCAAAGCAAATACAAGAGCAATTGGCGATCGGCAGAGTGAATGCTCCCAACCCTCAAGGTAGACCAGGAGCACCAGCACCGATGCCTCCCGCACATCGTTTCTTACAACCTGTAAAGCAATGTGATATGGCACTAACTGATCTATTAGGCGAGCTTGGTCGTGATCCATGGCCACTGGGTGTTGGAAAACGTCCCCTAAGGAGTAGTGGAGTTGCACTTTCTCTAGCTGTAGGTCTACTAGAAGTCACTTATCCGAATACCGGAGCAAGGATCATGGTGTTCCTCGGAGGGCCCTGCTCACAAGGCCCAGGTCAAGTTGTTAATGATGAGCTCAAACAGCCCATTCGTTCTCATCACGATATTCATAAAGATAATGCGAAATATATGAAGAAAGCGATTAAACATTATGAAGCGTTGTCGTTAAGAGCGGCCACTAACGGCCATTCTATAGATATTTACTCTTGCGCGTTGGATCAGACCGGTTTGATGGAGATGAAGCAATGCTGCAATTCTACTGGGTTAGTATCATAATTGGTTCCTCAAATTCTTAATCAATATTAAAGTCATCATCTTCCCTACCTTATCCTACTCCTGTAGGTTTGGCGCACTGGGTCGTCCTCCTTATAACTCATTCATCATCTCAGTCATCACTTCCTTCTTGTTTGTCACCTTTCATGCAATCCATCCATCTCTTTCCATGTCTGCTGGTGTACCCCTTTACAATACTAAAGTATAAATAATAAATTTAAGAAACTTCTTTTTGTTACTTGAGAATAAGTCTTTAAATTTTATACTATTAAAAATTATGCTATTAAAGTATGTTTTTAATATAATTATTTGATTATTTCAGTGGTCACATGGTGATGGGAGACTCTTTCAACTCATCTCTCTTTAAGCAGACATTCCAACGGGTGTTTGCTAAGGATCAGAAGGGAGAATACAAGATGGCCTTCAACGGTAGTTTGGAGGTCAAATGCAGTCGCGAACTCAAAAGTAAGTAGTCTATTTAAATGTACTACAACTTCGTTCCTATATAGAATGTTATAACCATAGATATTCAACATTTATTAATAGAAGGGACAAAACTAAAACATATAATGACTACAAGTCCTGGATTTATAGTCATGTTCCAAGTACTTTTTATATTTTACATTTTTCAGTACTTTACGGGGGTGTAGCATCCCCACTCCTGGCGACGCTCATATCAATTTATGCTACTAGATATAATTATTAAAGTGTTTATACAGAAATGTTTCAAACGTCCACTCTATAATTTTGTTGGTTATTTTTTTTTATTTATAAAAGGAACTGTACATAAGAAACGTATACCATAATAATGTGTGTGTGTCAGTAACGGGCGCGATAGGGTCGTGTGTGTCGCTGAACGTGAAGGGCCCTTGCGTGTCGGAGCAAGAGGTGGGGATGGGCAACACCTGCCAGTGGAAGATGTGCACCTTCACACCCAGCACCACCATGGCTATATTCTTTGAGGTACACTTCTTTTTTTACTTTAAAATGTTAATGAATTTTGTGCTAACATTTTTTTTGTTTACTGCAACTAATTTTATTTATTTAAGTAAAGCATTGTTTTACTACAATCTTATAGGTCTTATAGTTTATTTAATACTAGGTGTTCCCTTGCGGCTTCATCCGCATGAAATTAGAAAAACTTTATTTTATTGTTTACATTTGTCAAATTCTCTATTGCAAATGTCAATACCAAATACTTTACTATGGCAATCTTCCTTCCTTGATGTTGGCAGCAACTTATGGTCTCTTTCCCACATTAGGGTTTTTATCCAAAATATTAACCACCAAGTTGAATGGCGCGAAAATATAGTCTAAAGCGTGACGTAAGTGTAGGAATTTTTATTAGAAAAAGAATTATTCAAAAATATACTGGAATTGTTGACATCTTAGGTCACCAAGAAATGTGTGTTTACGCTTTATTATATTAGTAAAGGTAATAGAAATTTGTGGAGTAATATCTAAAAAGCTCGATAATATTCAATTTGAACCCAGGATAGTAATATTTATAATATCAATTGTGTGTAGTAGATGCAATATCTCAATAAACGAGTAAATCTTCGAAAATTTAAATAAAATATTGCATCATACACGTCGTTTGTTGGTTATATTCACCTTTTGACCTTCAACTTTTTTCCATCTCGCTCACACACCAATAATATAATCGTAAAAATGTAATTCTATTTCGATACTCAATCTACCAACACCCGCCAAATGGCGCGCTTATTCTCAATACTTCAGATTGACATTGACAGATGTTATAGGGATGGGACGTGTATGTCAATGATGTAGTGTTGAACTACTCCGGCGTACCGATTTATTTCTAACAGTATGTATGTATGCAGGTGGTAAGCCAGCAGCCGGCGGCGGCGGCGGGCGGTCGCGGCTGCGTGCAGCTCATCACGCAGTACCAGCATTCCAGCGGACAGCGCCGCGTTAGAGTCACTACTGTCGCACGCAAGTCTGTCACACACTTTATACTTATTATTGCTATTTATAGAATTAAGAATAGCTTTTTACTTTCGTTTTTTTTATAAATTAGGTTATGGATACAAAGTGAACATGACGCTCGAAAATTTTTCAGCATTTTTCAAACAGTTTTTCTCATATATTGTATAATATTAGGTTCTGTTATTTTACAATATCATTTAATTCTCGGCTAAATATTAAAAAGACATTTAAATATGTAAGGGTCAGAACATAAACTACTAATTCCATTATTTTTTATTTCAAAGAGATTGTAAACGCCGCTTACGCAATGTTTGAGATTCATTTCCAGAATTCGGCTTCTAAAACTCACGATCTTCATTGAAAAAAAAAACAAAAAATATTTGCCACGTGACTTAAGATTCAAAACCATTCCACTTCTTTGTTAACCCTTAAATGCGTGATTTTTCTATCGAAAAATCATATTTATTGCAAGATCGGTATTATAATAAAGAAAAAATAATAAAAAAACCTAGCATCCATTTTTTTTTGTTGAATATTGTATACAACTGTGTGTATTTAAGGGTTAAATATATGTTAGTTGGGGCGACGCGGCGGTGAACCTGCACCACATCGCGGCGGGCTTCGACCAGGAGGCTGCGGCCGTGGTGATGGCGCGCCTCGTGGTGTACCGCGCCGAGCTGGAGGACGGGCCCGACGTGCTGCGCTGGCTTGACAGGATGCTTATACGACTTGTGAGATAAAACAATTATTAAATACCAGACAAGAAAACAAAATCATAAAAAAATACAAAAAAAATTAAGATACTTTTTTTTAAATTATGTAATTGTAAATCGTACTGTTAATTCGACTGAGTTTTTTTGTAGCCAAAAAATATGTCACACACTAAAATCAAAATCTCACTTAGTTTTGTCTAAACTAGTTTAGTTTTTTTTAAATTATTTCGACACACTGGATACTATCGAATTGAGGGTTAAACGGGACTAATTAGCAAATATATTTTTTTCATTAGGTAATGGTGAATCATACTAATATAAATACGAAAGTTTGGACAGATGTTTCTAAATATCTGTAAAAAAGCTAAACGGATCTCGATTAAATTTGACACTGACATAATCTGGAATAACGCATAGACTATTTGTTATTTTTTTAAATTCTGTGCTTACGAAGTCGCTGTTAAAAGCCAGTGTGATAAACATTTACTGTAATATGTCTTAAATAATTGTTATCTTTTTTTACCAAATAGTTCTATGTATTAGTGTGTAATTTTAAATGTGTGTTGTATTGCAGTGTCAAAAGTTCGGCGAATATGGCAAGGACGATCCGAACAGTTTCCGTCTATCGGAGAACTTCAGCCTGTACCCGCAGTTCATGTACCACTTGCGCCGCTCGCAGTTCCTGCAGGTCTTCAACAACTCGCCTGATGAGACCACATTCTATAGGTATGCTAACAACAGTCAAAAAAGGTCCAACTTGACTTATTGTGGTCCACGGAAGAAACAACGTGAAAAGTTGTGCATCTTTACTTAAGATATTTTTTTAATGAATGGAATCATTCGCTTTCTTCCTTTGAGTGTCAGGAGTACACTAAGGATTTTATGGATTTTTAATATAGTGTTAACACCGTGTTAACCAAAACGTTAATACGGTGTTAACCAATATGTTAGTACGGTGTTAACAATTGTTAACATGATGTTAACAATTGTTTTAACATGATGTTAACAATTATGTTAACATGATGTTAACAATTGTTTTTTTTTATATACGATAAGGTGGCAAACGAGCAAGCGGCCACCTAAATCCGCAGAAATGGCGCGAAGCGACCCCTGCCCATAGACATCCGCAATTGCAGATGCGTTGCCTACCCTAAATCGACAGAGGAGGAG
>LD700013.1:4410930-4435534 GCA_003118335.3 Papilio memnon | reverse complement strand
TTTTTATTAACTTCTACAAAAATATTATGCCGCCTCCACACTAAGTGGTAGGTCTTCTTTCTTCCTTTTAGCAAGCATTTGTGTCAACATTTCCGTCACTTTCTGTTGAGTTTTGAGCAGGTTTCTAAAGGAAATTTCGTCACGCGATCTCATATCCGCCCCCGCGAGTTGTTCGCTTGTAAATATTTCATCTTTGCAACAATCAGCATTCGCTTTGTACGTTTTAGGATATTGTTCGAGTTTCTCGTGAAACTTTTTTATGTTACTTTGAGTTCGCGGACGATAAACGCCTCGCGGTTTTGTCGTTTTTGTTTCCCGACTTTCATCAACTTGACTCATTCTTTTCTTATCCGTTTCTTGTTTGTTCTTGTAATCATATCTGATGTTTTTATTCATACGTGGATTTATGTTTCGGGTTCTGACAGGTTTATGTTTTATTATTGGATTGGTGTTTTTGATTTTCACATCTTTTTTTATTTGATAATTACGTTGATTATTTCTGAACGGTCGTCTTGTACTTATTATTACGTGATGGTTTAGAAATGTTAATGGTTCTGATATCGGTACACCGATTGGTGGTATTTCTATTAAATTTGTTTGTAACGTAATTGGTGTGGATTTTAAACTATTCGATACATATGTTTTAGGTCGTGTGTCTCTTTTGGGTATAAAGTTTTTTTCAAATTTCACTCTCGAAGATATCTTAGGTTGTGCAGGTTTGTAAGAATTATACGGATTTATGTATGGTGAATTATTTTCGTATTTCAACGGTTTATTTTCTATAGGTAGATAGTAAGGGTATATGTTTGGATTCTGTGGTTGTTTCGTACTGTAAATTGGTACGGACTCACTTGGTTTTCTATACGCGCTGAGGTTATCGCCGTTTCTGTATTTTTGTAATATATCCAAGATCTTTGTGAGAGGGTACGGTTTCGGCATGTTCTGTCCGGTGTTAAATCCAGGATTATGTCCAGGATTATATCTTGGAATTAAAGCATCCAATCCTTAAATAAAAGAACAATTATGTTAGATGTTTTTGAATTGTATTAAGCTCATACATTCATACAATTTAAAATCTTACCTTTTTCAATTGTAACAGGCAATGTTGTTGTTGTTTTACTTTTTAAATCCTTTAGTATCATAGCTTTAACATCTTCTGCAATTTTTTTGATGACTTCTGGAGGTAGAGTGCTAGTCGTATGTTCATCGCTATATATTTTATATCTTACTTCAGGTTTTCTTGTAGTATACAAGTAATGTGTTCTCTCTATACTGTATTTGACATCCATTTCGTCATGAACAGGAATATTTTGATGGGAATCTGGTTTATAATGTTCATCGTCCATGCTTACTTTTTCTTTTTTACGTATAAAGTTTTCTTTATGCTTTGTTTTTGGCTTTTTTATATCTGTTTCTTGAAAACTAACGCTATGTTGTGAATTATCGGTTTTGAAATTTTCATATTCATTTATACGATCTGGTTTATATATTTCTGATGAATTGTCCGTATGTTTAGATTTGTTATTATTTTTATATACGATTTTAGAATAGTTGATTTCGTATGAATATTGGTTTACATGTGCATTAATGTCATGTTTTTCAACGCTTTCGTTGTCAGGTGAATCTAAAATATATTTAAATATGTCGGTGTCGTCGTCTGTGACTAAATCTTTAGGTGTGGTGGTTGTAGTGAGTTTTGTAGTCATATGTTTAGGTAAAAAAGGGGGTAGTATGCTACCTAAATATTCCCCTTCTATGATATCTTTATCACGTAAGTTTTTATTAAGTATAAGTTTAGAAAAGTATTCATTGTTAGTGTTGTTTAGGAAATTTGAAAGCGTATTCTTATTTTGTTTTTGATTGTTTGATGTATTGTTTTGATCTCTTTTACCGAATCTTTGCCAGAAAGATATTACGTTTTTTAAATCAGGTTTATTTTCATTATTAACATTTTTATTCGCATTACGTTCGAAGAAGAAATTTGTGTGATCGTTAAAGTTATTTGTTACTGCGGTTCTTTTGTCCCGAGCTATATTGACTTTTTCAGGTTTCGTTGCTTCTGTATGATTATTTTTATATTTGTCTATTATATTTCTTGATGGATCATTAGATAAATCTGGAAATTTTCCTCATATGATTAAAATATTTCAAAATTAAACGAATTGAATGAAAATTATACTGACCATGTAACTGTTTGATTACTTTTTGGAAGGAAGAAGTATTGAGTAATGTTTTCGATATGTCCACATTACTGTTGTTTCGACAACTTTTATATAGATCCCTGAAATATATTCAAGCAATTTCTTTAATAGATATAAAACAAAAATATTCTCTACTTCTTGTAGAAATACCTTTGATTGTAGGAAATGACTTCTATCGGATAGATTATATAGATTGATAGATTATATTCTATTCTATTATTATATTAAGATTGCTGATTATGCCAATTAGTTAAATAAAATTAAATATATGCTCACTCATTGTTGAATAGATTTTTCACGTTAAGGTTATATTTGGCCAGTTGGGTCGAAGTTTTCCCGCCGAGGTCGTCTTTTTGCCCGCCACTTAACACCAACACGCATATCAAATCTGCAAGTTTATTAACACGTTCAAACAAAACAATAACACTGTATTGTAAAGCTATTCACAATTAACTAACGCTACCGGATTGGTTTAATAATTACTAATTATTGTCCATTCGTTGAAATTCAATAATTTATGTTTCATTTAATATGACATTGTTTAGCATACTTCACTTGTATACGTTAGCACAACGGAAATATTTAAAGTTTTCTTGAATAATATTGATTACTATGGGAACCTTTTATGTTTAACCGCGATGTTTTCTCAGTGCGAACGTATATCGAAACACGGAACGTACATGAGAGAACGGCGACGGCCAGCAGCGCCCGACGCAACATACTGCGTCTTATCGCACACTCAAATATCAATATTTTACTTTGCCTTTTGCTCCGTTTGTATGATTCCATTATTGTGTCGACACTTGACTCGCACTTTACTGACTTTTTAATGCGATGATAGCTGTATTTTTTTATAAGATGACAAATGAGGAAGTTTGAGAGTAGCCCCTGTGGTAGAGAAGGTAAGGAGTAAAAGGTTAGCATGGTAGGAGCATGTTATGAGGAAAACGTTAGTTATGAGTGCGGAGGTACTCCGGTAGAGGTAGACCTAGAAAGAGATGGATGGATTGCGTGAAAGGTGACATGATCCAGAAGGGAGTGATGACTGAGATGACGTATGATAGAGTTATGTGAAGGACAAAAACGTGTTGCGCCTACGGGAGTAGGATAAGGAGGAAGATGAAATGAGTTAGTGGCATTGGGATCCTCGAAGCCACCACGATTATTAGAGGATGGGACTCATAGAGGAAATATCCTATTCCAATTCACTTCCGAAAAGGGTAGGAAGGATAAAGAGACGAAAATTAGGCCTCCGGAACGCACACAGACGAAACGCGGAATCACTTTTCTCTGATTTCTGTGTGGTTGTGTTATTGCACTAATCGAGCCGACCCATTCATACAAATACAACTTAATTCTGCAACAAAATTATAGTAAAATACGTACTGATCGTTTTAAAGTTGTTTATTTCTTAACTCTACGAAGGTTTTACATTTTGTTTTATTCTCAATTGACTGACCAGAGATATTTTAATTTTTTTTTGTTTTCCAGGCACGCTTCCTTTTATCCAAGGTGAATCCTTCGCAGACACACAACAATATGTACGCGTACGGCGGGGTGAGTGACGGTCCCTTACATTTCTATTTAATTTATTGTTCTCTCTGTCTTCTTATACAAAGTAAAGGATGGAAATACATTTTTTCCACAATGGGTCGTTGATAGTTTTGATGTTAATAAAACGAAACCGTTAACTTGCATTTCAACTGGTTGATTTTGTCGATCTATTAATGATCGATTTTAAAAAAAAACAAAGACTGTTGGTATAAATAAACGATCAGAGATTTCTATGTAAATTTACGTTAAATTTAACTAGTTGGATGAAAAACCGTTAACAGTTGAAACGTTAAAAGGTGATTAACGGTTAATTCAACTAGTTGTTTAAATAACGCCCATCACTAGTTACCACAGTTGAATTAGTGTGTGTACCTGTTGGCACGGCTTTCTTGTTGTCAGTAATTATCACTATTAAAGAAAATTATAAACTTTGATAGACATTAAACAGTTCGAAATCAAAGTATTTTTACTTGATTTTTCTATTTAACAAGCTTTACTTCATAAACTATGTTATTTTGGGTTCGACTCCCAATTGAGTAGATATTTCTTTGTTCATTTATGTGCATAAATGTATGAAGATAAATACTGTGACTTATGTCTTATGAATAGCTATTTTATGGGTGTTTCCCGTTAGGCCCATACTTCCCAATGGGAAAGTAACACTCATTGGGCTGATTTGTCCAACGGGAAAACACGATTTCTTATCTACCTTCATGCATTTACGCCTTAACTTAATATATGCAATGCCACAACTGTTTTATATAGTGTCAATATTATCCAGGCGTGGCATTGAAAGTGTTAACCCTTAAATGCATCTTTTGCCAAATATATACACCACGTTTTACGTTATTTTATTGAAGTCGTGTGGTATGTGTTTCCGAACGCACTTTCACGACCATAGATAATAAATATATTGAGTGTTTTTTTCGTAATAAATACCTAATTTTTTATGGCAGATATTTTTCATTATTTTTATTTTATGTGGACGTAAATGCTTTCCAGACGGCATTAAAAAACTATGCATTTAAGGGTTAACATTTTTACTATATATTTCTGTAATATGTTGCATGTAAACGCCATCAGAGCATGGTTTGATTGATGTTTTTTGTTCCATCATGGTCGCGTCGAAACACCAGGCGATGCCCATACCATCTGCGGTAGTGATTTTTTTGTTTTTACGAGGTTTTAGGGTCACTAACACATCTAAACTTTGTTTTACTTTTTATTGTTGGGAAGGAACTTATCGATTTTTCTCTATTTGAGATAGCTGTCCTTGAGTGATATTTATTTTGAATTATTTGTGGCTGAAAACATAGCCTATGTTACTCACTGATAACGTAGCTTTTTAATGGTGAAAGAATTATTGAATTCAGCTCAGTTTTTGAGTTATTACAATACAAACAAAAATACAAATGTTTCATCTGTAATATTAGTATAGATAGACAAATTATCTTTTTAAATGAAGATATTTGCGTACATAAATATTTACCATTGAGCCACTAGGATTTTTATATTTTTTATTATACTATAACTTTGTGTTTCGCACTAACAAATTAATCTTGCTTTATGTGCTTTTGTCTAAACTTGTCTTTGCCATGAGTTTTCACTACCGATACACGTACAGTCACCTGCTTAAATGTGTAACAATATGTAACGACAAGCATTCGAAGCTACTCTGCAGCACTTTTCTTCAAATGAAAACAAAAAAATTAATGCTTTCCGCAAATCATTTTCTGGTACAAAATTCGTAATTTTTAACACGATGAAAAAATATGATGTTCAATGATTTGATGTAGACTAAATATTTATCACAGATGTCATATCAAACAAAAAAAAGGCTCGTTCAAAATAAATGTTCCCTATCGAGACATTTGTATGACGCTCACTTCATATCGGTATACCTGGTATATACAGTTACAGAGCTTTGGTCTCCAAATAGTATATGGCTTCGGTTTCAAAAATAACCGTATCTGCTCGTATTATTCTTGGTAGTAGTGTACACGTATTTTTGTAACCATAGTCGAATTTCTAAAGTTTTATTACTGCATTTAGAGTTTTTATGCAGCTGACTGTACAAAAACATTGTCATCTCTTTTACTCCTAAAGAAAAAACCATAGACAGTGAAAATCCATGGTGTAATTGCGCTGTCAGCTGTCAAGCTTTGTGTGTACTCAGTAATTTGAAACCATAAAATAAAAAACAAAGGTTTGTACGTTCGTAAGTTAATCAAACAGATTATTACAGGATAACTTTAGATACATTAAAAAGTAACATTTCTCAGTTATTTTTTACTAGCTGTTGCTCGCGACTTCGTTTGAAATTAAAAATAGCCTATGTTACTCACTGATAACGTAGCTTTTTAATGATGTAAGAATTTTTGAAATCGGACCAGTAGTTTTTGAGTTATCAATATATACAAAAATAAAAATCTTTCCTCTTTTAGTACTAGCAGTTGCTCGCGACTTCGCTCGCGTGAATTTAAAAAATATAGCCTATGTTACTCACAAATTAATCACTTTTCTAACAGTGAAAGAATTTTTAAAATCGGCCCAGTAGTTTTTGAGTTATTTCAATACATACAAAAATACAAATCTTTCCTCTTTATAATATTAGTATAGATAGACCACTATCATATAGGAAAGGTATTGGGTACAAATATAATTCTAAAATAGTATAATATTGACAGTACTAAATAATGAGTCTTCCGTACAGGACGGTGGCGCCCCCGTGCTCACTGACGACGTGTCGCTGCAAGTATTCATGGAGCACCTGAAGAAGCTCGCCGTCTCTTCTACCGCGTAATCGGAAATTCTTCCAGTCTTTGTATCTAGAATGTTCTCTAACAGAATATATTTGATGTATCACAAATAAAATGTCTTTTGTCTAATCTCATTGTTTTAATTTTGGTCGAAAAATGTCAACTATTATAGGCGTCGCCAGGTTATCTAGGGGGGTTTTGTGGTAAAAAATACAGGATATGTGGTTTTTTTGATGAAAAACTGACTTTTTGAGTTATCTGAGTCTGAATTCTAGATATTTTAGTTTTGCGCAGTAGCTATAAATCTTTACATTTTTCGATTGTCTAGAGAGGGAGTTCTGGCCACGCCCATATCTAATATCAGCCTATCCACTATTCAAAGCTATCTTCAATGAAAACATTTTATTAAATCATAATTCGAATGTTGTTTTGAAATTATTCTTAAATTTTGTACTTTTGCCCGATACTTTCAATTGAAAATAACCTAATCATGTTTAAGACATTCCTAGAAAATACAATATTTTAATGTGCATACTAAAATTTAGTACATTTAAAATCATTTGCGAAATATTTTTTCTATATGGTATTTGCCATGCTGAGTTGTCTATAATTTACTTGTTTTTTTGACATTTTTTTTAGTATACATATTCGTAAATAGGAGCCTATTCTTGTTTCGTGTTAATTAAGAAAATTTAAGCTTTATATCAAAATGTTAGTATCCATTTCTGTAGAAAGCACCACAATGTGTATTCGCTTAGTTTATTTTTTGTATTGTAAAATATTTAATACAATAAAATGTTTATGGTATATAATTGTTTTATTAAAACAACATTGAATAAATAATTATTTATTTATCTACAGAGGCGATGATATAAATATACACATTTACCTTTAAAAATAACATTTTTGGTCGCACCGTTCGTAACTCCTGCAATGCATTTTAAATGCATTAAATACTAATTGAAAAATAAAAATGCAATAAAAAAAACAAGAAAAAACTAGAAAAACATGCTGCTACCATTTATCCTTTAATCTAATAAAACCCTTAGCTAAACACCAACAAACAGGAAACTAGTTATTCCAAAGTTTTTTTTTAATAACTAAGTAATTTTCTTAGTAAAGCTGTATATAATTACAGCCAGTATGACAGTAAGGATATATTGATGCAATCAGTTCACTAGTCAGTTGAGGAACCGGATGGACATCTTCTGTTCCACATCGGTGCGCTCCAGTGCATGACAGAACTCTTCAAATGAGATCATCTGGTCATTGTTCGTGTCAGCTTCGAGTATCGTACGTTCAGCAATACTTGTCAATTGTTCTTCACTATAATTGAGCAAAAACAAGTATTAAAATAATTTATTAAAAGTTTAGATATGTACAGTCAAGGATTCTGATGGTGTTCCAACTTACAAGCTAGTCGCTTGAACATTTTGTAAACGACGATTTACAATAACCAATACGTCTATACCATAACAAGTAGGTCTGGCACAAGGCTAATTTTTATAATTATCCCGTTGTTTGCCCAACTTCATCACCAGCTCACTATACGTCCCCACAGATGTTCGGAGCTATTGTGTGACTAGGGTATAGTCAACCACGCTGCCCAACTTACTACTACCTTTTTTATTTTGTAATAGGCAAAGTTTGTGTAATTGCAAGAAACAAAGCAATTGTAAGTGAATTATCGCGATTTTCCGCCACTGTACTTAGTAACACAGAATCATGAGTCTTTATGGATGGATGGATGTTTGTTAGGAGTTTGTAGCCTAAACTACTGAATGCATCTAGATGAAATTTGACATAAACATAGAGGATAGTCTGGAAGAACATAGCCTTCTCACATTTGTTTATTTTAATTCCACGCGAGCAATAGATAGTCAATTATAATTGCAGTATACAGCTCACCTTATATTAACTCCCACCATCATGTGAAGAATAGCCAGCAGTTCATCCCTAGAGATCTTCCCATCATTGTCCAAATCATACATTGAAAACGCAACTAAAACATTCATAAAAACGGTAAAAACAAACTTACACACAAAAACATTATCATTTTCAATCTAGTATTAATCTTACATCTTAATTTTTCCTCTCGACTATTCAACTTATTCTCTCTATTCTTTCTGATCGGTCTAAAGTGTGCCAAAACTCGCATGAACTGCAGGAAGTTGACCCTGTCATCATGACTTTCCGCAAAGAAGGAATGGACTATCCTCTCACTTAGTGGGTTGATTGCAAGCTCCGGTATCCGCAGGAAGTCCTCCCTCGCTAATGTACCGCAGTCATTCTTATCCAACGATGTAAAACGGGAGTATAAGCGCTCTATCTGATTTGGTGTGACTGGAAACAAAATAAATTAATAAAGAAAATTTGATCATAATATTGACTAAATCTGTCTTATATGCGAACATACACATTACTGTGTTAATGTAAGGCAAAGGCAAGTTAAATTATCTTAGGGCCTGTCCCACCAAATTGTAAATTGTAGATAACAATCCAACGTGTAAAATATCAATTTTTTTTCTCTTATCTGGCATTGAACTCATTTTTAAGCTATCTGAGCCTGTATCAGCCAGTGGTGGGACAGGCCCTAAGTCATATTATAAATAAGTTCAGATGGATGGATGTTTGTTATAAGGTATCTCCTAAATGGCTGAATCAATATCAATTAAATATGATAAAGATGTAGAACTTAACAGTCTATTTTTTTATTTCCGTGTGGATGGAGTCATGGGCAAAAGCTAGTTGATAGATAAAAATTTAACGCCAGGATTGCAAGGTTACATTCTATTGCAAGGTTAAGTTCAAAAACAATTTATTGTTAATACTCATAATTGGTATGTATGAAGGAAAGGTTCATGTTTTTGTTATTTATTCCAATACTAATACTCTAAGAGAGATTTATACATTTCACATGTAACATCATACTAATATTATAAATGCGAAAGTTTAGACAGATGAATGGATGTTTGTTAGAGTTTGTAGCCTAAATGGCTGAATGGATTTCGATTAAATTTTGTATATATGTAGAGGATAGTCAAGAAGAACACATAGGCTACTCAGTTTTGTTTTTTTTTTAATTCCACGCAGTTTCACGGACGAAAGCGAGTATTTAAATAAAATAGGTTCAGATTATTATATTGAAGTCGGTAGTAACCGTTAATCTAGTATTATAAATAATCTAATTTCCTTACAGATAAGGAATCCATGAAACATCTACATTTTAATAGGAAACAATAATTTATCATGGTGAAATAGTAGATTTAAAGGAAGGTCATATATCAATAATGTAACAAAGCCTTTATGAATAAAACTTTTCAAACATAACATTTCAAATGATACGTAAATCGTTTTGACATACTTACAGCCAGTTTCTTCTTGTATTTGTGCGATCTCTTCCTCTCGCAGTAACAACGATGATTTGTTTCCCATTTTTTAGAATTGCTTAGTATTCAGTTGACCTTTCTATATAAGCAATTGTAAAGTTCTAAACTCCAAAGGTAAGTACGTAAATAATCGATCAGTCACAGTATTGTGTGAAGGCATGAAATTGCATTGTTACAGACTTATATAATATATTTTAGCGTCAATGAAAGTGTAGTAATTAAAGAATTTTCATTACGTTGGTTATTTTTTTAACGATTATTCTATATGAAATAAAACCTATTGCCACAAAAGAAAGATTTATAAGTTTACAACTTGAACAATGAACATTTGGTATGTCATTGTCAATGTCGGATTTTTCGTCACAGATGTTGTAAGCAGCACAGATTATATTTGTAATATTTTTGTGATAAATGAGCCCGAAGAAAAACTATTTTTTGATGAAAATTGCAGATATAGAGTAATAGGAAATTCGATATAATTTAGCTCTGAATTACGTTTTACGTTGCTACTTTATCTCAAGGTTGAGGCAGAGAGGAGAGCAGAAATCATTCTTATGATAAGTAACGAAAATCTTTCATGTTTTCAATGCAGGTACTTCAATAAGAATACCGTTGAGTTGAGTTGAGAGCGTCGGTGGCTTAGGGATTTAAGCACTTCATTTGTATTCTACAGGTCCTAGGTTCGAATCCCGCCATGTCAATGTGTATTTTGATTGTTGGGCCATCGTGGTTGACTATGGTTTAGTCACCCCTAGGGGTAGGCTCCGAGCCCCTCAGCTGGGAAGTATAGTGAGGTGCTGATGATGACTCCAAAAAATTAATTCATTCCTCGCAAATATGAAAAATAGGAAACGGTATTCGCGATCAAAAACGTTATTTGGTTGTCATCTGTATGCGTAATGTTTATTTTCGTTACTTAGATACCAAAAACATCAAATATCAAATAATGTAAATACGACGGAGAGAAATTATTCACTGCTTAAGATATTTTTGTAACAAACTTCAGTGCACATACGTGTTTTAAAAACTCATATAGAAGAATCAAATAGCTTAAAATAAGCAAGCATGGCCTCAATTAAGTTGTCTTCAGATACTTTTTCAATAGACAAGAAAACTGATGTTGAACAGTTGGATCCAGTTCTTGAAATTAATGAAAGTATAGTTACGCAAATATTTGACCGACCATGTGAAGAAGGCGAATTTAATGAAATATCACCGAGGATATTTAATCGTAAAGTTGTAAACGACAAACTTAATATAGAATCATTAGTAAATTCCATTTACGAGCTTGGTGTAGTAAACCTTTGTTGGCCGGATATAAAAGAACCAGTTTTTGAAACAAGATCATGTTTCCCGAAGAGTTATTATACTAATACTGATAAGGAAAAACTCTTACTTGCTTACGCTGAAAATTTTAGGCGTCAGTTTTTGTTATTTTACAAATTTCGAAGACCCTTGTTATTACAAGCGCCAAACGAATGCGGTTTACAGGTAGGTCGTATCCGCAATTTTATGGTATCATATCTGTGTATGCGGCCCAGCAATGCTGCGTTCAAAATACTCACTTAAGAACAGCTTAAATCTAAATGGGCGCTATTAAGGAATATAATCTAATGATTTTGCTACATATTAAAACTATTGGGTCATGCTATAGAGTTTAATATTAAATCAGCGACCTCTTGTGGTTTAGTTTCGCACCACGTTGAATAAAAACTTCTCAAAGTAATTAATCAAGAACTTATGTGTTTATTTTATAAAAATAGATGTCGCTTTTATAAAATTGTAAAGTACGAAGTAAAAATTATCGTTGCATATTTTCTTTGTTTTAAGAAAATGGTCTGTACGACGATTAGGCCTACTAAGCTCTGCTACTCCGATACAACCACATGGCAAGGGATCGCTACGCTAGTTTCGGACTATTTTGATTATGAACCACTTGCGAAGCCCATGTTGCACGTGAGTCGCTTTTAAATTATACGTTTCTGATTTAATTAGTGTTTATTATAGATTTATTAATAATCGGAAACATTCAACTGCGAAGTTATTTTATTACTACTTTGTATCTAAAATAGTAAAGAGGAAAGATTAATAGATGGCGCTGTGTGCCTCGAATTATCGACGGTGCTATTGTTTACTAAACATCATTTCAATTAAGTAAACCATTGTAATATTTATTTTAATCTTTTGAAGTATCCTTCTCTGGCAATTTTATAATAGAAGACACGTTGAGGTATGTTTGACACGGTGTCCAAGAAACGTAGTACGTTGATTTTGGCGGGAATTTTACAGTGCACAACTTCATAGTAATGGTATATTATGAATAGAATGTTTGACATTTTGCTTCCAGCATTTTACGTAAATAAAACACAAGATGTCGTTAAAGGTTCAAATTTAATTCTTCAACATTTCAAGATCACAAACTCTGCGTTATGAAGTATATCTTTAATAATCATTTTTTTTCATATTAATTTTGTACAAAATATCTCTCGAAACAGTATCCAATGGAGCTAACATAATTACAACGAATACAATACAACTATACTAACTTCAGTGGAGGAGATATAGAATCTTTGAACCGGCTTGCGTCCGACGGCGGGCGGGCGGCGGCGCGCGGCGGAAGGCCTGCCTCCCGTCGCCGTCGGACCCTAGCTTCAACATCACCATAATACGCTCTATTCATTAGGAATGTACTTATAATATTAATAATCTCTCAATAATTTATAATTTTGATCACAGAGTCCTTAACTGTTAACGTTTAACATATACAATTCCGAGTCGAGACATCGAGATTGTCTACGATATATAAAATACTGAGCAATAAAAAACAATTACACGGGTGTCGATAACCATAGTCTATATCTTAACAACATATACTACCTTGTTCTTACGATTGGCACATTTGATACAATCGCCACCTCAATATTTGGTATAGGTACGCGACACTAGCGCCACAAGCGACTCTCGCCTGACAACTATCCCCTAAGCGGCCGATAGGACGCCTTGACTTAGCATTAGATTTGATCTGAGGTAGAACATAGGGATCGCACTACGGTAGGGCAACAACACCTAGGAATGTAATCGACAATGGCAACGTACAGCGACAGCGGCGGCGATGGAGGCACTACTTAGGTACTCTAACACAACGACTCGTGCGCATCAGAAACTAACAAGACTGTGGATCTGTAACATTTATCAACTATATTTACTCGTATTAACACAATAAAGTTTGCTATAAACTCGGAAAAAGTTTAACTATCAATGTAGAAATTCGACGAAGCTATCGAGGGAACCGCGCCGGTCCCGTACCGCGGCTACGTTAAACCTTACTAACTAAACAAACATAATGCATAGCTTTTCTTTTAGAACAAAGAAATTACGCAAATTTGGCTACACATATCACAAGTGAACGCTTACTGGCGACGACGTAATTAAATATGTACACGTATAATTGAAATATTCCCTGTAGCGAGCGCGCAAGCCGGGGCGCCTACTTGCGGCGCGCGGCGTGCTCGGCGGGCGCGGGGGGCGCGGCGCGGCGCGAGCGCAGGTTGTGCAGCAGCGCGCTCAACTGGTGCACGTGCATGCGCGTCACGCTGGGGTCGCCGCTCGCCTCCAGCCACCTTAAGAACTTCTCCCCGTGCTCCAGCGCCTCCGCCGCGCCGCTCTCCCACTCGCCGTTCGTCACCTCATTCGATTTCGCCTCCTCCCCGCACGTTTGATTATTATTATTGAATAACAAGTTGTCCAGGACGTTTCGCGCCTTATTTTGACTTCTGCCGGTGTCTACATTTTTTTCGTGATTGGGCTCCTTGTTCTCCGTTCCGACATCGGGGCTAGATACGGGTTCGGGCAGGCGGGACTCGGGTGCGGCGGGCTCGCGCACCTCCCCTACGGCGGCAGGATGCGGAGGCAATTGGACCGGTATCATGGTCGCGGCGTGCTCCTCCTCCGCTTTGCCTCTCGTCAATTGTGAATAAAGAATGTTCTCCGCCGCTTTGTCTTTCGGGACCTGCGATGCGGATTTCAGTTTATCTTCGGGCAGGGGCATCGCGCCACCGAACTGCTTGTAATATTGCCACAGCCAAGAATTTCTGTTGTAATCTAAGTGCGAATTTAGTGGAGGAGCGGGCGCGACCGGCTTCGGCGGCAGACTTGGCTCGCTTGATTTGCCAAGCTGCAGCGGGTGGGCGGTGGTCGTCTGTGCGGTCAGGTCGAGCATGGCCTGCTGGGTTTTAAGCCAGTACCACAGCGAGTCGTCCACCGGCTGAGTCGCGCTCTGGGAACTGCTGTGATGCGACTTAGAGCCGCTGTGACGGTAAGGGTCCGAGGAGTGCGAATGATGGGACTTGCTGCGATGTTTGCTCTCGCTGAGGTTGAGGCCTCCGTTGTGTGCAGGCTTGGGGGAGCGCACGGAGCGCAGCGCGCGGCTGGCCGGCTGGGCCGACAGACCGGACAGGCCCGGGTTCAACTGCGCGAGCAAGGTCAAGTTGGTGGCGATCTCGTTAAAGCTAATGCCGAGGTGGGAGTGCGTGAGGCCGGGCAAGTGCGCCAGGCCCGAGAGCGGGCTGATGGCGCTCATGGAGACGCTGGCGCCGGGATCGGCGCGGCGGTCGCGGTGCGCGGTATGGTGCAGCGCGGGCTCGGTGCGCTTGGTGGTGAGCTCGACGGGCGTGTCGGCTGGGGGCAGGGGTGCGGCGGGCGGGGTGTGCGCGGCGCCGACCGGAGCGGAGAGGTCGAGGCCGGCGGGCGCGGGCGAGTGCGGCGCGACGGGGGACTCTGTGCGCGCGCGCTTGTCGAGCGGCTCGCCGTCGTTGCTCTTGTCGGTGTCGGGTGAGGAGAGGCGCGAAGTCATGTAGCGCAGCTTGTCCTCGTTCTTGCACCAGCCACGCAGCGTGGACTCGGGCACGCCGATGTCGCGTGCGACCGACGCCTTAGACTCGCCGTCGTTAACGCGCTGGATCGCCTCGATCTTGTCGCTGGGGGTGAGCGCGCGCATCGGCCGTTTGCCTTTAGTCGCCATAGCGACCACGCGCCAGCTGTAACAATGGAAATATTCCGTAAAGTTTAATGTTGCAATCTTTATCACGAATAATTTGACAAATGTAGCTTATATCACGACTTCTGTAATAAAGAAGTCATCGTGTAGAATTAAATTTTGTTATTAGATGCATAGAATAATGAATATCCACACATATGTGAATTTTTCATGAATAGTCAAATCAGAAATAAAATGTTTGACCGTCATTAGTTACATTGTGTTATCTAATCTATTCTAGTTATTTATTGTTGATGTCGTCTGCTAAAAGCTAAAATCTTTATCTCCCGAAGAGAGAACATAAAATATAAGCAACATAATATATTACGCTCGAGGTAGACGAAAACACGTTCAAGGTTACTGAACTCACACTTATTAAGAGGTGTGCACTGTTCGCGCGCAGTATAAAAAATATATTATCTATTGAATGCAAAAACGAGCTATATCAGGGCTAGTTGCGGCATGAGATACGATGTTTGCGCGGGAAGCTATAAAGTTACGAAAAGATAAACAAAAAGAAGACATAAAATTATGACCTACGACAACAGTAAACGGCAAAAGTTGTCGGGTCGTTGACACGGTGACCTTGCGAGCGCCCCGCGCTCCCGCGGTCGCCGCTAGGTGGCGCTACACCACCGAGTTGCGCTTTTTATGTTTATCATTTAAAACAACATTTTTACGTAAAAAAGTGAATAAAAAACTAACATTTAATTGGCATAACACATCATAACATGACGCAAATAATCGTATTTTTTTGCATTTACATTTTGCGATAAATCTTAATAAAACTTTTCAAGTAATAAGTTTTATTTTATTTATTTACAGCGAATTTTGACAATTTAAACAAGATATAATTTATAGCGTGTTAAAAGGGAGAAAAGCCTGAACTGTTATGGCGTTTTTAACTTATTTTGGAGTTTTACATGTAGGTAGGTATTCCAAAAAATGTTAATTAAGTAAATATTATTTATTTTTTACGTCTGGAATTAGTTTTTGACAAAAAAAAAAATTTCTTAACTCAAAAGTTGTTTTGTTTCTTTTTATGTTAATTTAAACTAGAAGAGCAATGGAATTTGAGTAAAATGTGAATACAATTATATTTTTGGATGTTCGACTGATTATCTGCTTCCACGAAATATATTTAAAATATTATTTTTAAGTGAATCAATTGGTTTTATAAAAAAAGTATCTAAATGAGTTCATCAATGAACAATGTTTTCTCTAAAACTGCCTATTTTCTGTTGTTTTTTTTTACGTTTTACGGTGTAACGTTTATTTTCACAAATTTCAATTTTTTGTTTTATTTCAATAAAAACAAATTATATTGTCATAATTCTAACTTGTAATAGTGCACATCGGTGTTATAGCTTATAATTTTTTATTTTTCGTAACTTTTAAAGCTCTTTCATTAAAAATATTTAATATATAGATTTTTTTCTTTATGATTCACTAATGCAGAGATATAAGTATGTTTAAATGAAAACATTTGTTCGATTAGAATGTTTTAAACATTGCATCCTTAACTTGAACGTAATTTCAATAACGATATAAACAAAACTTACTTGTGTGCCGGCGTCACGTGCGCTGTTGTTTACAACGTTTGACAGTTGCGTTGTTCGTCGCCTCACAAACACTCGTGGTAATTGGAGACGCACAACACCTCGGGAAGTTCACAAGTTCGGGCTTCACTCACTGTGTCACAAGTCACCGAGTTCGCGGCTAGAACGGCACTCGCGGAAACGTGCGTCGCGGGGGACGCGAGCCGACTGTGTGCCGCTCGGTGATAAGGCCGCCCGGCTCGCGGCTCGCCGGCCGGCCGCGCCTCTCCTTTGTGTCCGTCCAACACCCCCCGCAGCCCCCGCCGGCCCCGGACGCCCCCGCGACCTCCTCCCCCCGCAACTAACCCTCGCGCTTTATTAACGTAATTAATTCCGAACACATCGACTTTCTACCGATATCAAAACTGCATCCAAGTAAGCGACTCGATGAACTTTTCACAGCTCTCAAACTTTGTTTTGTTTTTAATACTGTATGATTGTCGGTAATATTTTTCTAAATGAATTATAATGTTTTGGTATTACAGCGCTACGCTTTCGTAGCGTCTTAGCGCTACGTTTGTAAACAATCCGTAGAAAGTTCTTGAACTTATAATTGCGGCAATGCTTGCTTGGCCGTCGCTCATAATACGAGCGTGTTATTTGGAAGTTTTCATGAACTTGCTTTATGTCGTGCGTTATTTAATACTTTAGTCAGTTTTATTTTCAACTTTCAGTCTTGACGTTCTACGTTATCTTTACTTTTATACTTATAAGTTAAAAGATTTTTTCAGTCGGAAATTTTGGAAAGTTACGCAAAAGTGCAATATGCCACTATTTTAGTATTATCTACTACCACAAATTAAATTCTATTGAGAATATTATTGAAGGAGTTGCCACATTGTTAAAAAACATGATAAAATGCAAACAAGCAAAAATCTTGTCATAGTCGTTGTTATTTTTGAACCTAGTAGTCAGTGATTAAGATTTAGGTTAGAGAAATTAAGCCAAGTAAAGCCATTATAAGTAGAATATTCATGTTTTTTAAAAGACCAGCATTTCTGCGTAATAATTCCAAAGAATAGTTTAATCATCTGATAGGAACAATCCTTTAGTTCTTTACACATTTTAAATCTATTGTCGGTTTAGATTAAAACAGCGCGGAGCTCTTTGACTAGTTGTTCGCGCTGACTTTGCTCGGCCGCGCGCATCGTAAAGTGGTAATGACAATATGAACTGGTCTATGTCGAAGATATTATCTACTCTACATTCTAAATGGCACTGTACGAGTTTAACCAACTTTTAAGTATAAAATACTTTTGTAGGCCAATGTTTAGTTGTTCAAGCCATTGACCATGTAGTTATTGCTTGTTATTTATTATAGTAAGTATATCTGGTTAATGTATTAAAGATTAGCTTTCGCCCATGACTCGGTTCGCGTGGAAATAAAAGTAGCCTATGTGTTCTTCCAGTCTATCAACATCTGTGCCTAATATCTAAATCCGTTCAGCAGTTTAGGCGACTGTTTCACAAACATCCATCCATCTAAACTTTCGCATTTATAATATTAGTAAGATAGCTTGTTTACACATCTTTCCGTTGTACTCGTAGGTAAGCATCGCTGCCTTTTAACTTATTGCAGTCTATAGGCAGAGATTAGATGGTCGCTTGCTAGTTGACCACTTTAATCATCTTTCTGTCCTTATTACGCTTAGGGGTTGGTGCATCAGGTTGCCTTCTTCTAGATCTGTTTGCAGTCATTACCTTCTTCATAATACTTTTGATGCTATAATGTTTGATAAAAAACGAGCTCCATTCTTTTAGTAAAAGGGTACCGGTGAGGTCATCCTGCAACCTTGACTTGGTGTCGCGTCCAGTGCTGGTTTAACGATTAATGAGGTGGGCAGTACACAGTGTTTCACAACAGATAATGAACAATCGACTTTTAAACAATAGCGTTTTAAAAATTGCCTCCAATGAGCCGCAAGAGATAATTCTTGAGTTATTTTTGTCATAAATTCAGGATTTCTTATACGTTTACTCTTAAATCGAATCTTGCTTCTTACTAATATTATAAATGAGAAAGATTAGATGAATGTTTGTTAGAGTTTGTAGCCTAAACGGCTAAATAGATTTAGATTAAATTTGGCATAGTATATTCTGGAAGAACACATAGGCTACTTATTTTTGTTTTTTTTTAACTTCACGCGGACGGAGTCGTTAAAGCTAGTTTTTAGATAAAGTTTAAGTGTTCAACTCCTTTGCGATAATAATCTTTGCGATGAAGAGTTACAGGTATTTTATATCCTATAAGAGCTATAACTTTTTTATCAAATTTTTATTGTCTTTAGTTCTTGTGCGACTGACAAATCCTAGTGTTTTTGTGTGCATCTTTATTAGAAGCTGGTCTATGTTGGCATGGTCAGGCGGTCGGGCAGGGAAGGCGGGCAGAATTGCGGCGTGGTGTAATACCCCTCGTAGGCCGTTAATTGTTGCAGCGTCGGCTTTGACTAATGCCCGGCCGTGTTGGCGCACACCGCGCCACTACATGCTCCCACTTTATTTGTCACACTTTGGTCGATTTGCCAAATGTTTGGACAATGTTTGGAGTATTTTTACTTATTGGGGTACATTATAAAACAAATCAAATTGAATCTATTTACTAATTCGATTAATTCTTGTTACATTCAATCTCAGTAGACGTATAACTGCAAATAATTTGTAACTATTCGCAAAACAGTAGGTATTCAATAGAACGCGAAGTATTGACCACAGCAATCAAGGTGCCTCGACACTTGCCTTTGAGATGATAATATGAGTAATTGGAGACAAAGCTTAGTACGTCATGCCTTATAGTCACTTTTCAATTAACTCATCTAATATGGGATTAACTGTCTGGGAGCTGGGTTGCTCAAGTTTCCGTCAGGTGAGAATCGGTCAGGTCGTATTTGTTTGGTTTCGTCACTAAATTTTAACTAAAAGTTAGTAATGTTGTTTTTTCTTAAATCCCATATACGCTCAGTGCGACATATCAATTAAAACTGACAGAACTGAGCGTCTATAGCGGGCTTTGTGTAGATGTTCCCAAGTTTCGTGTTTGTAATATAGATGTAGAGTTACGTTCGTGAGTCGAGCGTAAATATAGGTAGGTAGTCGGGTAGCTGGAGGCTAGCGGCTCGTAGGTATGTTTTTGCCAAGTCGAGGCCGCACAAAGGCCCTCGCCGCGCGGGGCCGCCGCGCCGCGATTTACGACGCGTCGCCCGCACTGTATTTCGGGCATTGGCGATGTACAATGATGAATGAAAGGAAATGGATGCGGTATTTTAAATGTTTTATTTAAAGTTTATTCACGGCAGGCTTTAGGATTGTACTTAATCTTATATAAATGGTGTCGATAATAGATTTCTAGATAAAATGATTATAAATACAAAACTATTTGAAGTTGAAGTAATTATTTTCTATGTTGTTCATCGCTGCTTCATGTTTTAGTTTGTCCGGAGTATACTGAAAAATACCATTAAGATTACGGAGAAGCTCCTTAACTTTACCTTGTATTCCAGTGGAAGTCATCTAAGTTGACATAAAGAGTCCGTAATAATGTTATGGTGAAAGTGTGCTCTAGATGCCGCATCTATGACAGATCGTTTCGTAAATCCGGCAGCACGTTCTCTAGTGATTTTGTTATCGGCGGCGCGGCGGCACCCCCCGGCGACATCCGACGCCGCGCGCCATTACCCCGCGCCTCCCGCGACCCCCGCAGCCCCCCGCGACTCCTATCCGCCGCCCCCGCACCCCCCCACCCGCCGCTCATTAGCCCGATGGCGCGAGACCGGCTGCACTCGGTGACGCCGCGACTTGAATTTTTAGACACGTCTCTATACCACATGGGTATGTATAGCCGGTGAGTGTACACGCTTCGCGGTCGTGGGCAGAACAAACAACTTGGCAGACCCTTCTATTGCACTTTCTAAAGCAAGATCCCACTCGCAAATCTTGATTGACGACCGATCGGTGTTGTAAACGACGCTTTAGGTAGACATACCAACTTGTTTTGTTTCCGCAGATATAAGTTACATTGTGAATTTTTCCACTGGACTTTACGCACATAATTTAGTTCATGATCTTAATTAATTTGAACATTATACCAGTAAAAATATTATGCACTGTCTAAATAAGACTACACCTGTACACAAAGGGTTTTTTATTGGAAGATCGTCAGTGGAAACGTGGATATATGTATATTGCAGTATAGACTTAATTGTTATCTACCGCGAATGCATCAGGGCCGCGGCGAGACGGCGTCCGAGGCCGGCTGACGGCCAGATAACGACCCAACCCTGCGACCTTCACCTGCCGATCTTACAATATCTACTTTAATGTATTGCATTAAGATTGACTTTAAGTTGAAGTGTAGCTACTGAGCCGTGACGTCACGTCGCGGATGGCGGACCGAAAGTTGATGATAATATGCCAACGGTGATGATTCGTTTAAAGTTAGTATAACACACATAAAAAAAAACCTACAGACGACTTGAGTACCTCCTTCTTTTGGGCAGTCGGTCAAAATAAGGAAGAGTTAGTTACTTGTGTACTAGAACTGTTTATTTAATGCTATTCAACCCTAGTTATGTTTAGAGATAATTTTTGTTTGGTGAGTGTATTGATAATCATTGATGGTTAACCATGTACGTCACTAACCACTATAGAGAATCTAACTCTTTGGTTAGTGGTTGGTATTGTAGTTCCACGGTCGATTGCGTTTCAATGAGCTAATATCAAAAACATTTTCACTACATTTCATATTAAAACTAACATTTTTCCCTCTTTTGTTGGTTAATGTATCGCGGAATATTGTTGCAGGTATATTACATCGATGAAAGGCTTCCTTGGTTTTTGCGTTGGACGCCTGTCATTACGTGCACAATGCAAATGAGTGCATTTAGCATTGAGAAAAATGCAGTCCGAGCTTAACTGTAAGCGCAATTCTCGGAAACGGTGGCATATTATGTTTTTAAGGTCAGCATAGCGAAATGGTGACGCGGTGGACGCTGGGGCGCGGCGCGGGGCGCAGGTAGACGCGCTGTGAATACGCGGAAAGCGTTTGGACGCTGCGAGGCGAGGCTTCAACGGAGCGCGCTGTCACATCCCATGTCGCATGTCGCCCACAGATAATGTTACGTTCATATTCGTGAACGAGAACGAAGGATTTTTTTTTAAAATAAAATTACGTTTTTAAAATTGCCAATTGCTTTAGAAATTTTATAATTTGCATGAACTATCATTTTACACTTACGACTTAAAATCTTAATTATTGTTTTTTTGTGCAAAAAGGACATGAATTTTCTATCAAGTGCCTATTCTTTAGGAATGAAATGGTGCAATGCGTTGTTTAATATTGTGAATTATTTAACAATGTGCAGTGACATTATCCCGCGGGTATCTTTGCCCGTTGGGAACTTATAAAAAATTATATGGTTATCTTGTTCAGCGCGCGGCGGCTAGTGAAGGGTTGGTCGTAGAAAAAAACGCGCATCTCGGCGGCAACAAAAGTCGAGGCAGCTTTCTGCTTTTACAATTATTGCAAGGAGGACAAAAAGACGTTGTTACATCGCGGTGCCCCATTGTGCCGGCGACGTGACGCCGAACACTTTTATTAGACGCTCGTTCCACCATTTCCCGAAGTGAAACAATAGGGTTTCGGGAAGGGTCACCCGGAACGTGTTCAAATGACGGGCCCCGTGAATATTCTGGAGCACAAAAAAAAGGAACGCGGCATCTGTGACCATTCATGCATCTCGTGTTACTTTCGGCCCATGATTGTACTCGTTTCAAGTATGCACTGATAAATTTCGTAAGATTGAGACACATGTTGTATTTTTTTTTAATTCTAACAATGCTAACATTTCCGTTACCGAGTTAGTTGTGTAAGCTTGTGCTGGGAATTAATTCGTTTAATCCGTAAGTTCGTTCTTTGAATTTTTTTAATTGTTGCGTTATCAATAGGTAGGTATTAAGTACTTTGGATATTCAAGATTTTCTTAGATAACAAACTTCTGATGCATCTTTTGCTTTCAAAAGATTCTCGGTATATCTCAATGGCGACATTTGTATGTACTTACTATGGTTAAAGTTCTACCAGCACAAGCTGGATGCAACCAAAGATGTACTAACCGTAATGCATCAAATCTAGATAATTTTTTTATTTGTTCAAGCGTACATTATATAATATAGATAATGTCCAAGTTCATATAACGATTTACCGTTACGATACGACTTTTTACGTCGGAATCGATGGATGTGTTTTCATGAAAAATTAAAAAATGCTACGAGTTAATTGAAAAACGTTCCGTTGACGAAGTATTTTGACATGTTCTTGTGTCAAAGAACTCTTGTTTGTCAATATGTTTCTACCCCCGCTAATATTTCTGGCAACTGGCAACAGTAGTAATTACGTCTATATCTTTTCTTTGTTTGTGTAAATATAACTTGTCACGCCGATCTAAGCCGATGTTTATATTCTCTGTGCACTTAATATAATCTATTTCTAGTATTATTTATTCTATTTGTCCTTGTCGATTTATTTTTCTTTTAATACATTCCGATGTACTTTGTCGAATGCTTTTTTTCTGTTATTTAAGTGATTGTAAGATGAAGTAAAAAAAATAACATAAAAAAGAAGATTAGTAATGTCTATATACGCTGCGTAGTTAATTCCAATACGCATAGTAAAACGCACTTCCAAGAAACGAAAATACAATCCGAATACCATTTTATCGCATCGCAACAAAACCCTGGCCAAATTCCAGCAAAAGTCGCTTAACCGTAATAAGTGTAATGAGCGCGAACAATGCTCGAGTAGCGTCCTTTTCAATTAGTTTTTTCGCGGCGCAGATAATGATTTAGGACGGTCGAGTCGAGCGGCGTGGCGCGGCGTGGTGCGGCGTGGCGCGGCGCGCTGGTAATCGCGGCCGGCCATCTTTTCCCGGAAACCGACAATGGCGCGAAAGCGCGCCCGCGGTGCCCCGGCCCGCCTTTTGTTTGCTCCCTCTAATAATAATGTACTTTCGGTGTAGTGAGGGACGGTCAGGGTATGCGATGCACTTTTGTAACTCAGATAATGTAGCTGTGGCTTTCGACTGTCGAATTATTTTAAAAATATAATAGCATAAAAAAATTGAGACTTCAATGTCTTCTAACAGTGGTAGAGCCCGGTTTAACATCTTCGCACGAATGTGTTGGCTCACCCGGTGCAATACCACGACCACACAGAAGACAGGCTTGAAGTGGGACCAATTCCACATTTCGTCTGATGAGTGTGGTGCCCTTTCTCGTTCCACCCTTTTCTTATAAAGAATTGCATGGAAAAGTGGATTTGAAGGTAGAGGAGACGCATAAGAAGGGGAAATATCCTCTTTGTGTGTCTCCTCCTCTGTCGATTTAGGGTAGGTAACGCATCTGCAATCGCGGATGTCTATGGGCAGCGGTCGCTTCGCCATTTTGGGGGATTTGGGTGGCCACTTGCTTGTTTGCCACCTTATTGTAAAAAAATCTCTGGATTATAAGTGCTTACGCGGGAATATCAAAATGAGGCATGAGATATCAAATGTTGTATGAGTATAAAACATGAAGCTATGCCAAATACTAAAAGGAATCTTAAATACTTCGTTATAAGCGTCGCTTACAAACTGATAAGGCGTCAAAATTGGTAAGGAATTTGGAATTTAAACGTTTATTATTCGGCCTAGTATACTTTAGTAAGAGTTGCGATCACATTCATTCGAAAGTTTCTCAAATTGTAAACAGTAATAATAATAGGAGTTATTGGTTACTTGGAAAATATAATTCTTTAAAAATTGTAACTTGGATCAGCTGTAATGAGTTTAAGGATTAAGCCGTAACCGTTACATCTTAAAGAATTATGTCATGAAGTTCCTAATAAGTCTTAAGTAACCGATTTAATTAGTAACTACTTACTAAGTTTGCTGGATTTTAAAAACTTACATTTAAATTCCGTGGAAAAAGTCAACTCTTGAAATATAACCATTCTTTTGTAATTATTGTAGCTTATTTGAATGCAAATACAATTATGTATGAACTAGCTTTCGCCCGCGACTCCGTCCGCGTGGAATTA
>LD700013.1:4383877-4402399 GCA_003118335.3 Papilio memnon | reverse complement strand
GCTGACATCTTACGCCACAAAGTAGTGTGTGTTTACGCTTTATTATATTAGTATAGATTAATACATTATTACTAGCGATCCAAACTTTTGTTTTGGCTTTAAAAACGGTATTTCTTTATTATAACAAAATGTCACTGTCATCTTTTAAGTAAATCCGTAGAATAAAAGTATATTTTAAAAATTCAATTTAAAACAAAATGGCGATTCAGAAAATTAAAAATATATTTCTTGTTTCTCTTTTTGTTCTTTATAGTTTGTATAGAAAAGTTTTCTTGTTAGTTGATTTTCGAAAAAAGGAAAAAAGGCCCACTTTTGTACAACTCCTTTGACTTGAAAAAATATTTAGTACGAACGTTTATCCTGTTTAAATAATGTTGATAATAGACATATCTATAGATAGACATTTTGATATAGACATAATATAGTTATATCGTCTAAAAATAGCTATAAAACTATTTTTTAAAGTTTTTTTCAAGTGTATCATTCTTAGTATAGTGTATTTCGTATTTTATCTACAGTTTTCGGTTATTCGAAGTGAGGGAAGGTGCTACGTGGGAACGGCAAGGGTTGGCCGCTTCGACGCGCAAAAACTAATGAATATTGCTCGCTATCGCGGCTACTGACACCATGATGCAAGTAGGACTTCGCGGAAAAAATATGTTTCGATATAAGATGTTAATTGTGGACTTATAATTATAATTTACTCGGTAAGTTATTAAATGAACACTAAATAAACAATCATAAAAAAATAGTTTGTAAAATGTATGTTCTTGATTTTTGCCTTAAAACCGTATAATGAAACTTAAAATGCAAAACTTAATGAAGCATTCATTCAATGGACATATCCCATTTAAGCGGAAAGTTTGGTGATCGTTGTCGCGTGAGACCAAATTATTTTTGTTGCTATGCCATTGGACCCTTGTTTATTTTTTGCTGATCTTTTCGCAAATTGAAAAAAAAACAAGATCAACGAGAGTATTGAGAGTTTATTTTTTACTTAATATTTCACCAATCTGTTCGACATAAGTTGAACTAAAGAACCCTGCTGGTTTTGTCATTGTTCTACTGCAAAGTAAATTTGACTTCTAGCCTTTTTGTACATTTAAATCGCCCATTTTGAAATACATCGTTCTCGTACGTCTTACAGTATGCTTCTCAAGGATCTCTAAATGACGTCATTGTGGTATCTTTCACATTGTTCATGATAGTGGATATAAAAATGTCAGTGTTCAATGATGAGCCTTGATGAGTCAATCGGTGGTCTGTTATCTACCGCGGTTATCTGCGGCCGTGCATGGCCGGGCTCCTTATCAGCCGACACTCGGCAGGTTCGCGTTGCGCTTGCGATATCGCTACAAAGAATTGTCGGTTGCGCGAGACATGTTTATCTCTTATTACAGCAACTATTGCGATTGGTTTTTCAAAACGTGCAATTTTTATTAGTAAACGTCTTTGGACTTCGTCGATATTATTTTGAGGGATAAATAAGCTGTAGTTATACAAGCTTTTAGTTACTTATGTTGGAGCTTTAACGGATAGACTAAATATAACATATTTTTGTTGATCAAACTGTAAATGTAGGAAGAGCGTGGTTGGTAGACAAAATTAAACGAATCCGTGAAGAAATCCCCAAAATGTATAATAAAATCGATTAGTCGATGTGCCGGCGGCGACGCGGACGGCGAGCGGCGACCCTATTCCGGGAACGTAGGGACTCGGGACCTTCTAATTACGCCGCGCTAGGCGGCCGGCAGGCGCGCCGCTCGCCTCCATGCATCTTATAATTGTACATCTGCACGGACAATAGGCGCGTTCGTTGCGCGCCGGCAGCGGCGGTGCAACGCGCCTTTTTTGTGAATAGTGCCCATTATTTATCGATAGAGCGGTGCTAAAGTATCGATAGATTTCACTGAGTATGATCATCGCTTTTAGTTATTTTTTTGTCGATAAAAGTTTAAATAGTAATTTTATGTGTTGATTGTCTTCGAGAATAGATTTAGTGAAACTTATTGCTAGCAAAAATTGTTGCTGTCTCACGTTTTAATACGTATTCTTTGTTGACTTTTATATCATCATCATTAATAGAACTGGTCTACTCTTAATTTGAATTAGAATTAGTTCTTCAACTACTAAAAAAGGATTTTTAATAACGCGATCGCTGGCAATTTATCGAAAGCGTGTTTCGCGTGTTTGTCGGCGTGGTGCATTTGCCGCGCGGCTGCCCGCCTGCCCGCCTGCCCGCGGCCGCCCCTATCCTATCTATACCTGACGTTGACGCGCGCTCTTATTACCGCGGCGGCTTCGAACAAAAAAAAACAAAGGAAGCGGCGGCGGAGAGCGCGCGGCCTCGCGGAGATTTATGGAGGCGCGGCGCCGCCGGGGGCCGCGCCCTAGCGAGTACGGTAACTACATAATAAGTCTCCATTGGACTGTCCCGATGATTTATCTTCAATGTCTACCACCGCTACATATAGAATTTTGATTTGATTTGCCGTGCTCTAGTTAAGAAAGATTAAGATGATAAGAAGAATAGTAAAGGAATTTAATACAGGATTGATGAAAGGGCCATGGGTACACGAGTATTTATCAGGATTTTGTACTAAGTGTGCTTGTCAAAGTTATATAGCGAGGCCACCATTTTTATAAGGTCGATTTTTAGATTTATAACTTATGTATTACAACCATTTTCATTTAGATATAAGAATTTGAAGAATTAAATGCAAGAAACGGAATGTCCTACAAAGTTGTATTTTTATGGCGATCCTCTCTGCACGTGTAGCGTTGGCGCGGCGCGGCGGCCGGCTGGCAGCGCCGTGAGCCGCGAGCGACTGTCAGTCGACGCGACGTGGACGTGCTTTAAGACTTCGCAAACAGGATGTGCATTCGATAGACGGATACTAAAAAAAGAATTTTAAAAAAGAGTCAACGCTCCAGTTTCGCGAAAATTAAAATTTTAAGTAGACTACTGTAGTCACTAAGATCAGGTTTTTTATTTCTTTATTAATTCTAGTAGTCTAGTTCTTACTAGATTATTATAATTTAACTAAATACGATGATAACCATATTATAGGAGTTTTAAAAAATATTTGTTGTTGCAAAGTTGCAGTCACAAGCAAACATGTTTCTTTATGATTTTAAATATGTCGGTTACATCTCGAATTTTTGTAACGATCGGCATATCGAAGTCAGAAAGGCGAGTTGATGCAATTAGCGAAATCGGCACCGGAAAGGCCGAGCGAGCGCAGCCACAGCACTATTATTAGCTCCGCTGATCAATATGCCTGCTACATGTCAGCCTCGGAGCTTGACTTCCCAGAAATCACGGCCCGCAGGAAAGTCAAGCTATAGAAATTTACGTATCAGGCCAATGAAAAAAATGTACTTTTAAAAAGTAGAAACGTATTATAAGGTAGTTTTAATCTGTATTTACTATTAAGCTATTGTTTTGTTCATGAGAACATCCTTTTTTTATTTACGTTTTTGAATATGTTGATTCGATGTCTATCTTACTTCTTACTTATACTATAAAAGCGAAAGTTTAGATGGATGGATGTTTGTTCGAGTTGGCAATCTAAATTTCTGAACGGATCTCGTTGAATTTTGACCTAGATGTAAAGGGCAGTCCGGGTAACACATAGCTTAATTGTGTTTTTTTTATTCCACGCGGACCGAGTAGCAGGCGAAAGCTAGTGTATAATATTTAAGAGAACAGGAGTGTGAAGCAAGGTGCACAGCGCAGGGGCGATGACACACGCGTCACGCGGGAGAAAGTGGTCCACGCGGGGCCATCTTGTGTAGCGACAGATTGGACGGCGAACGCATATTAGATTTATACAGTTACTGGACCGACTATAGGGTTAAAGTTCTGCGTGGGTCAGTTCAATCGTATGGACTGGATAACAAGTCTTTATTTCTTTTTTAATACATCTCAGGCTTATCTCATAAAAACACTCTCATGTTTTGTAAGTAGCAATAATATTTTAACTTAGGTATTACTAAGAAGAATGTCAGATAAGTTCGACAAGCCGATTCGTTAGCGGGAAGTCGATGTGACCGTTCGCGGTTGTCACCTGACTGCATATAGACTGGACCACCCAACGACGAATTTCAGCCATTGTATTCACAAGGCACGAAGTGTCACCTTTCTGGTGCCATTACAGCACTTATAAGGGTTTTTAAGCGGATGAATTTACGTACGAAGATCGGATAATGTAATTGTTGCTTCGCTTCTCGGTAATTACGCGAAGACATATTGTTTAATGACTATCATTGACCATACTGATTGATGCGGAAGAGGAAATGGCGCTATAATTACAACATGGATTTTTTCCTCTTATGTTATTTTTGGATACAGTATTGATGTCCCTAGCCCTATTCTAGTGACGTATTTAATGGAAAGTTCGTTGGCCAGTTACAGAATGACCCGCGCCCGCGCGTCATGCTCCAATCGCATGCGCATATTGCTCAAGGGCTTCCCGCTTCGGTGTTTCGCATTACAATATGACCTCGTCTATGGATATATCACTGGCAATAAACACGTACAGTAACGGAAATCCGCGGTGGTCCACTTCAGGAAAAATTGCCTTGTTCATTGTAACGAGACAAACTCCGCCTCTAACAAATAGCAGTGAGTGCAAATGAAGGGATAATAAAAATAAACTCGCCCTGTATCACTAAGCGACTTTTTTCGTAGATACATTTATAAGCAGCGTTCTATTGGTTAAAATTGTTCAAACGATTGTAGCTTATATAGACCCAATTTTAGTCCCTTTCCCGTTCGAACCTTTTCTTATAAGGAAAGGATTGGATGGGAAAGTGGATTTGTCGGTGGGGAAGACGTATAGGAAGGGGAAATATCCTCTTTATGTGCGTCTCCTCCGTTGATTTAGGGTAGGCAACGCTTCTACAATTGCGGATGTCTGTGCGCAGCGGTCGCTTCGCCATTTCGGCGGATTTAGGTGGCCGCTTGCTCGTTTGCCACCTTAAGATATAAAAAAAAGTTGGGATACCGCCAGCTTCCTCGACTGTACATTAGGTTCAACGTATAAATTACAATATCTTGAATACCGGAAGGAAGGTCTGGCTTCGTACAACGATTTTTGGCCACACATGCGGAAAAATGTACCTAAGTTAATGGTTTTTTTCACCTTTGGCTTTGGATTTTTGGATGGACCTTTTGGATTGGCTTCTCTATACTGTGTGTTCCTCAGTACGGTAGTAATTAGCTTGTGTGGGTTGTATAATTTATGTTGGTATCAGTTGTAGCGGCTGTTGACGAAATGTGGAGCGCCTTAGTAACACGGCGGGTAGTGGTTACAGTTAGGCGCGTTAGTGCGCGGCTCGGTGACCTCGCGGCGCGACGCCGCGTCGCGAGCGCATGTATTATACATACGCCCACAAACAATGCGTTGTATTTGTATAATTTTAATAATTAGTGATATTTAGTAATAAATGTAATAAGTTAGGATATACTCGTATTTATTACCAGTAGGGGCTTATCAGCACTAACGATTGTAGACCCAATTGCTATCTATGGGTAAGTAAAAGTCATAGATAAAAACTTGACCTCCAAAGGTATTTATATAGGCCGAAGTATTTAATAGCGACATTAAGGGCTTGTTCCACCAAATTGAAAATTGTCTGATAACACTCGAACGTGTAAAACATGTGATGCAAATATTGGATTTTATTCCCTTATCTGACAGTGACGTTATTTTTAAGCTATCTGAGCCTCTATCAGCCAGTTGTGTGACAGGCCCTAAATGTCTTTTACAATGGTATTATGTTATTTTGGGCATTAAATTGCCTAAAATTCATGTAATTATTGTTTGCAGCGTCGTTTATCGTGCATATTGTAGTCGTTCGGCGCTGCATCGTTGCGTCACCGCATCGAACGGATATAGCCGCGATCGATCACGGCGTTTCCTTTCTTTTTGCGCGCCGCCGCTGGCCGCTGCCTTTCTATTCCTCGCTGGAGCGTCGCACCGCCATCTGCATACTCACTACGTGTCGACAGCTAAGCGACGCGTGCGTCTCTACGATATACTACCGAATCTCAGGATAGATTTAAAGTAGACTGACAGAATGTATAATATAATACCTTTTAATGTTTTTGTTGGTCATAAAATAAACGATTGCTATATATGTCATTGATTTTAACACTCAAAATAATATTCATCCTTTTGGCTAATTCACATCGATCAAGAGTACATCTTACTAATATTATAAATGCGATAGTTTAGATGGATGGATGTTTGTTACAGTTTGTAGCCTAAACGGCTGAACGGATTACGATGAAATTTGGTATAGATGTAGAGGATAGTCTGGAAGAACACATAGACTACTCACTTTTGTTTTTTTTTAATTCCACGCGGACGGAGTCGCGGGCGAATGCTAGTCTTACTAATATTATAAATACGATAGTTTAGATGGATGGATGTTTGTTAGAGTTTGTAGCCTTAACTGCTGAACGGATAATGATGAAATTTGTCATAGCTGTAGAGGATAGTCTGGAAGAACACATAGGCTGCTCACTTTTGTTTTTTTTAATTCCCCGCAGATGGAATCGTGGGCAAAAGCCAGCATATAATTATCAATACCGTCTGCTCTTAAACTAGAAGATAGCAGATGGAAGGAAATCTGTTTTCCACAATCCTAAGAAGATTAAAAGTTTATTTCTAAGCCCTAGATCACGCTGAGTGGGTCTAGACAAGCTTAAGTACCCAATGATTGGATCTAAAACACAATAGGAACAGATAGGCAACCATTTCTAGAAACACTCTTGTTATGCCATACTTTAGCATGTTACCGTTCATTATTCTACATAGGGTATTTACAGGTTTGCTTTTTTCTAGAACATGTGACAAATACAGTAATTTGTACAATATACGCGACGCGACTGCTTGCTCTCCTTTCGTGTGTTTATTTACTAATTAATTTATCTGTTTGTATTGGCTTATCGCTAGCTTTCGCCCGCGACTCTGTCCGCGTGAAATACTATCTCCTACATCTGTGTCAAATTTCATTGATTCAGCAGTTTAACTCTAACAAACATCCATCCAAACTTTTACATTTATAATATTAGTAAGATTAAAGAGAAATTATTGATTAAGTTTTATTAAACCAGCTTTTACCTGCGACTCCGTCCTCGTGAAATTGAAAAATAATAAAAAATAAATGAAGAAATATAGCCTATGTTACTCATTGATAAATTACCTTTCTAACGGTGAAAGAATTTTTAAACCGGCCTAGTAGTTTTTGAGCCAATTCATTACAATGAAACAAACAAAGTTTTACTCTTTATAATATTAGTATAGATATAGATATAGACATAGATTAGTATAGATATGTTTTAAGTTGTATTAATACAATTACGTGTCCATATCTATGTCAAAAGTGGATTACAATCAACGTATTGCTAACTAAGAAATTCCAGACAGCCTAAGGCCAAAGTTAAAAAGTATATCATTTATATATAAACGTTGAGCATTTATGTAATCAATGTGTCGGAGTAAATTTATATCACGCAACGAAACGCCTTTGTTAAAAGTCCAAAAAGTCTGACCGTGCTTTATGTAATTTTACGCCTGCAAAGATTCAAAGAAATATATAGAGTAGGCATAGTTGACTCTTCGCTTGACATTTTTCACCTAATCGTCACTAGCTATCTGTTGACAGCCCGAAAAATGCCAATATAACTAATTGTAATTAAATTAATCTATCTATACTAATATAATAAAGCGTACACACTACTTTGTGGCTTAAGATGTCAGCAATTACAGCATATTTTTGAATAATTCTTCTTTTAATAAAAAGCCCTACACTTACGTCAAGCTTTAGGCTATATATTTTCACGCTATTAAATTTAGGGGGTAAATATATTGAAAAAACCCTCATGTGGGAAAGGTTCCATAAACTACAAGCCGCCAATTAAGGAAGCAAGGTTATTATGGCAATGGTAATTTTGACATTTGCAATTGAGAATTTAACAAATGTAAACAATAAAATAAAGTTTTTATAATTTGCGGATGAAGCCGCATGGGAACAGCTAGTTGCCAATAGGTGTCATTATGTAATATTTTATTTTGTAACTAAAGATGGAGCTTATTATAATTTTGTATATTGTTTTATTACATACACGAGGTGGCACTTTGGCGACTGATATATTACCTGTCAGAGATATTACCGGTGAAAAAAATTTGTTCACTATGCCTAGTCTACGTATTTCTTAAATGTCTGCCTGCAGATGACTGAATGACGGACTTCTGATGTGATTACGGGCGGTGTGAGGAAATAAATCGTCATTAGAGGTCACGTTTTTAATGAAACGCTATGGCTTATCATCACGTCTCACGGAGCTGGTGATTGCCGCGGTCTGTTGCAGTTTGTGATTTTTGATATGACACATTCCTTTAGTATTAGCTAATACTTTTGTTTTTAATTATGGAAGGTAAACAGTCCCACGGATAAAAGTTTCCCTGAAGTTATTGCATTCGTCAGCTAATTATCCATCGAGGGAATATTCGTTGCGTTAGCGCCAAAAGCCGCGTGGGTGCATTAGCAAAACACCCTCTACTATGAAACCGTTAACAAAACAATCTTAAAATATTGCGCATCCATTGATGGTTTAGTTTGAATCGATTGTTGTTACTCGCAGTATACGAAGCAATGGATATGGTATTTATAGTTAGGATAGAAATTAATGTCACAAAAACAAGTATGATAGGGTTGGCACGGTCTGTGTTTTAAGTTTTATATCGCGCCCTGTCCGGCCGCGTGGCTGCCGGGCTACGCGAGTTACGAGCGCGTGGGTAACGGGCTGCGGGCGATGCTTCCAGATTGTTCCTTGCAAAATGACAAATGTGACATCGAATGAATAATGCGACAATGTGATTTCTTCATCACGACGACGTAAGATTTATACCTAACCTAACAAGGGTATTACAATTATCTTGTTTGAATTTGTTTTAACTGGATTATTTTAAAGACTAATTAGGGATGGCACATTTGTTACGGACTTATTAAAATAAAAAAAATACAAAAATAAATTTCCTTTAAATGTACTATATATTAATAATTGCACCTTTTATTTACATTGATATACTCTCTTTTTCTTTTTTAAATATTAATCGGGTATCTTAGAAACTCAAAGGGTCGCGCTGCGTTCAGGGAATCGTTTATGATTCTATATTCGATGAATTATGGGATATTTCGCTTTGCCTATAACAACTAGATTTAAGTTATCTAGTCTAGTATTACATGCAAATACATCACAAAACATATCTCTGATTTTACGTAGAGTATAAGGCACAGGGCTAGTTTCAGCACTACTGGCGCCCTGAGCCAGATATTTATGGCTAACTGCAATACAAACCCATACAGAAAGGGCGCCTTTGGCTGCCGCTTCTCCTCGCCCTATTAACGCCGCTACTGATACGCATCCCTCATTGATGCCATGTTCTTTTAAATGTCGAAAACCATAGCAACAATTTCTTCAGCCGGAAATATCTTACCAGAATGAGAGAGACATGAGAGAAATTGTTTGCTGTAATTTAAATTTACTTTTGCCAGTGTACGTAATAGAGGCATATTGTATAGATCCAGATAAAAAGTATCGTTTTTTTTATTTTTTGTAAGCCTTGTTGAAAATAATACTTTGTTATCTCCGAGACGATTTCTCCGATGTTTCAGTTTGCGTAATATTTTGCGTATTTGAAAGTGGAATCTGTGAAGCTATCACATATTGTATTGCAATTTTTGTCTTGATTAATGTTAAACTGCACACGTTGGACAAAAGATGGATGTAAGAGACATGGGTGTTGCCAGTTGAAAATCTAAACTAGGTCTATGGGGGCTATCATTTACATCGTATATATATCTATTTCATATTTTTCGATTATCTATATCTATACTAATATAATAAAGCGTAAACACACACTTCTTTGTTGACTAAGATGTCAGCAATTACAGCATATTTTTGAATAATTCTTGTTTTTTATAAAAAACCCTACACTTACGTCACGCTTTAGGCTAAATGTTTTCACGCCATTCAACTTAGGGGGCAAATATTTTGGATAAAAACCCTAATGTGGGTAAGAGACCATAAGTTGCTGCCAACATCAAGGAAGCAAGATGTCAATGCTTTGTCATCATGTCATCATTTTGACATTTGTAATTGATAATTTGACAGATGTAAACAAAAAAAAGCATGCGGAACAGCTATAATAGAATGCGATAGCTGCTTCACCTGGCGACGACCATGTTAAGGAATGTAGTTTTTTTGTAATTTTGTGCAAATTATAACATTGTTAAGCCTTTAACAGGTAAGATAACAAAATAAACATGTGAAATAAGGATGTGTTTTATATAGGCTGTGAAGCTGTGATGTCTCGACATCTTAAAGCAATGAAAGTACCATTGTAATTACCTCCTAGATATTTAGATGCTAAGGGCTGTGCTAATACTAGCGTAATTACGAAAGGTAAAGGTGACACTGCACTCTAAATGTCCCTGCACACAGCGGATGCGGTCGCGGAAAGTGGCATGTCGCGGTTGATAATGCGGATGACTGAAGCTGACTGTATGAAGCCGAATAAGCATCAGCGGTGGACGGTTGTCGCATCCGTTCAATGAGTAGGTGCTTTAAGAACGGTATGAGGAAAAAAGAGGACATTTAAGACTATCAGGGTCCATGACATCGGCGCGTCGCGTCGCGTCGGCGGGCTCGCGGCACGGTTTGACTCACGCGACTCCCACGCTGTACGACGCTTATGTGATAGATAGGGTTGTCACTCACCAAGTATTACAAAAAAATAGTTAGACTAAACATTTTTATCTAGTTAATTATCCTATTGATAGTTAATTCGAATGTACAGAAGTAACCTAGTAATAAATCTATGTATTTTAAAGAATTTGGTGGGTTGTTATTTATTTATTTAGGTTTTAGAAAAGGTACATCAGTTGCTTGTTCAATAAGCAATAGCAGAATTAGCAGAGAAAAACGAAGGGAACATACATGCATACTTTAGATAAAATAAACACTGTATCAAGTACTTCTTATTGCTTAAGATAATCTACTATGAATTAGTAATATTATCGCAATAAGGATACCCATTGCGCGATTAATAGTCGATGACAAAATGCTGTCTCTCTACATTACTAGAGCAAGTTTATACTTCTATACTAATATTATAAAGAGGAAAGATTTGTATTTTTGTATGTATTGAAATAACTCAAAAACTACTAGGCCAATTTTAAAAAATTAATTTCACGCGGGCGAAGCCGCGAGCAACAGCCAGTTTAGGATAATTTGATATTGTTCGAAACAATATCTTTTTAGTAGAATTTTGGCAGCCCTATTGTATAGCAGTGGGCAGCGCGCGCCCCTCGTACGTTACTTAATTGTACGCCGAACATTCGCCGGCCCAGGTTATTTATCGGGCCCTGTCGACCGACTCGCTGACACCCTCAAAATCTTGCCCATAATGACTTTGAATCGTTTTATTCAGTGCGCAGTGCGATGCTTATATCTTCATTACTGCTCCTGCTGTATTTAAACGTAACCCACACGTAAACACGACACATACCGTAATGTAGTTTGGTAAGAATTGAAAAATTTATTTAAAAAGTCTAACAGCGCACAAAGTCTAAACTATCGCACAACTTTAGTCTCGCTTTGATTCCTATGAGCTTATATGGAGGTACACTACTCGATTTTTAGTTGTGCAACTAAACAGTTGAATTGGCTGCAAAATCGACAGTCGCACAACAGTTGTGCGATAGTTTAGTCAAAGGTGTGCGTCCGAGCTTATTCTAAAAACTTTATTTTTAGGCATGCGAATAGAATTACATTATGAAAGCACATATCGTCTAATATTTAGATAAATGAGTGTGCAAGCGTTAAAAATTTTGTGTCCGTAAAATACTCGAGTAGCGCAAAAACCGCATTGTTAGTTATATTTTTAGGCAGAAGAATCTCGTTTCTTGACAAACATAGGATCATTAAAAAGGTATCTTGTGTTGTCTTTGTGATTGATCAGAGTATTCAAGACGTAACGCTTTGCGGCGATATACCCGATAGAAGGCTGACCGAGCGGTCGCTGTTCGACTGTCGGCAATATAAAACTGTGTCCGTGTGTTTTCCCCTTCGAGGTAACGCACCCACTCGCAGCTGCGGCACATTTTGCCTTGAATCGCGAAAACAAGCTCCAAGATAAAGACGGGCGCCGGAAGCCGTGACAGGTTAAATTATTCATATACTTGCTTGCGCCCGCGACTCAGTCCGCGTGGAATTAAAAAAAAACAAAATTTGTGTTCTTCCAGACTATCCTCTACTTCTATGGCAAATTTCATTGAGATCAGTTCAACAGTTTTGGCCACAAACTGTAACAAACAACCATCCATCTAAATTTTCGCATTTATTTTTTTAAAACTTCAATTCAAATATCTTGTTTATTGTAAGTTTAATAAAGATTAGGAGTTTTCTGTCGTGGATGGTATTTTAACACGTGTTAATTTTCAGTGTCTTGCAATTATAGTTCTGAAATTGCATAAGATCTCTTAATACATTAAACGATGGATGATTATTGATTTTTTTTACACAAAATAACATCTATCGTGAGTATTACAATACTAAAACAATACTGAGTACTAAGCATTTCATTATTGCAACTTAAAATTGCTGTAAGCCAGAATTACATCTGTTACGATTAAAATTTTTAGTTTAAAAGTTTATACTTTAATTCGTTAATACCGGCATAGTTTGCGATTATTGAAAAGATTTTTTGAAGAATAAAAATATAATAATAAAAACGCTACAAGTTGATAACTTGTCCCCACGGCGTTCGCTATCACGGTCCGCGGTGAGTCACCCGCCGGCGCTGGCGACGCGACGCGAATCACTGCCGACGTCTGGTTATTACCTGCCGCATTATGCAGAGGTGAGTCGCGGCACCTTTTTATCACGTACATACCTATATACCTGTCGGAATGACGGGCGGTTTGTAGAATTCAATTCCGAAGGTAGATCATATACACGCTAACGATCTTACATTGTGCGTGTGCGTATATCGGAGATAATGAAATAACAATCGCGTATCATTAGAAACACTATCCTTAGTTGAGCACCATCTTTGATAACTTCACAACACACTCTAATCCAATTGCAAACATTTACAGAGATTAACCAATTGATTTTATAATAACAAAACGCATCATTCCATCAGTCAATGACAACTGTCATCTGTCATTCGATCGCCAATTGACATCACGCACGATGCACATTCAGCCAGCACTCAAAATTATTAGTTGCCAGTTACTTTAATCGTTCAAAAAAATAATAATTTCGCCCCGTTATACCTATTTTATAATCGCGGCGTAGCTGAATAGCGAGAAGCAAACGTCGCTCCTGACGGTCATGCAAAATTATGTATACCTACTTTTATATCTTGTACCTTATTTACAAGTTGTTTGTCGACTTCATTTGTGTTTATACACACGTTATGTACATTCGATATCGAGCCCGAACATACAGTACTTAAGGCATGGGGGGTGCACCGGCAATAATCAACGGTACACCCCAACGCGGGACACGGGAAATAAAACCGCGGAATGCTGGTTTAAGAAACCCTGGTTTATTGGATATGTATCACATTATATTTCGTGTAGACTGCTGACCAAACATGCTGCTTTACACGAGATACGTTAGTGTGCGTAGTTAGATGCTAGCGCGGCAACACGTGCGGCCCCGATCTCATTGGCTTTCTGGTAACACTGCTAATTTCTGCTAGTCAAACTCTGCATATTCTTGCCCTCTTTTCCACTGGTTACATGATCTTCAACGATCACGTGCCAGCTATTTGTTGCCATGGTTGTTGATACGAACAGTTATAATAACGATTAATCGATTGAAAATCATCTGGATGAGGTTATTTGGTTTGGGTAAAGAACACATATTTATTTTACTGTTAATGGTGTTTACTCGTTTATTTGTTTGTATGTAATAATGTAATAAGGAGAACGTTAGTTATGAGTGTGGATGTACACCGGTAGAGGTAGACCTAGAAAGAGATGGATGGATTGCGTAAAAGGACATGATCAAGAAGGGAGTGATGACTGAGAAGACGTATGATAGTGTTATGTTGAGGACAAAAACCTGTTGCGCCGACCATACGGGAGTAGGATAAGGAGGAAGATGATGATGGTGTTTACTCTACATTACAATTTTTTTTAACCGACTTCCCAAAAGGACGAATTCGTCTGTGTTTATCATATTCCTTAATCAAACAGGCTTTCTATTAAGTTAAAAAAGACAATCAATCGACGACTTTAAGAAAAATAATTAACGCAATTTTGGTTAATTATTTTGTTCATAAAAAACTGTTAAACATGTTTGACAAATTTTGTAAATAATTACAAAATTCGTGACGTATATATAAATATAACTAGCTTTCGCCCACGACTCCGTCCTCGTGGAATTAAAAAAAAAACAGCAAAGTAGCCTATGTGTTCTTCCAGACTATCCTCTACATCTGTACCAAATTTCATCGAGATCCCTTCAGCCGTTTAGGCTACAAACACTAACAAACATCCATCCATCTAAAATTTCGCATTTATAATATTTAGTATAGTATATGATAGATACAGATAGATAGATTATAATAACTATAGATATAGATTATATAACTACTAGTATAGTATTATATTATCTGTGGTAACTATCTAACAAACATTTTAAAAGTGAAACTGAACCCATTTGTAAGAAATAATGTCTCAGTTTATCGTGTATTGTCGCGGTCAATTGATAAACGTGTTCATTACAATAATTTAAACATTTGTAATATGAACATCTCAACTTGAATGTGATACTGCGAGTATTCGCGTCACTGCAATAACATGCATTGTTCAAGGACTTAAAGTTCAAATTTGAATAAAACATCCAAGGACGACCATAAGACATGGCAAACGACTGGTGCAGCTTGACCTCTCCCACCTCTAAATTTTATCGAACGTTGAAGGGTAAAAGGATACTTTCCTGTAACTCCTGGGCTCGTTTTAAACTGGTCTTTTATTGCGGTCGAGTCAAAAAGTTTTGCAATATTAAAACGGATAGCGCCACCTGTTGAGCGCGAGTCGCATGTTTGTTAATTGATGTTTTTATTTGCCGTGTTGTTTCGAGTGGAGAATTTATTGCTGGCTGTTCTTCATCGGCACAATGTATGAACATACATAAGTACCCATCAATACTCTATACTAATATTCGAAAGAAGGAAAGATTTTTTTGTGTGTATTGAAATAACTCAAAAACTACTGGACCGGTTTAAAAAATTCTTGCCCCATTAAAAAGCTATATTATAGCGGGCGAAGTCGCGAGCATCAGCTAATAATATCTGAAAATATTACTATTTCACTAATATTATAAATGCGAAAGTTTAGATGGATGGACGTATCGCTAACGTTTGGCATAGATGTAGAACATAGTCTGGAAGAAAACAAAAGCTACAAAGTATTCAGACCTCTTCTTAATAGCTTGAAATCACAGAGTTTCTATTGTATACAGATATTTTGAAGTAACGAAAGTACAGTGTTAATATTTAATTATTATAAACTAGCTGTTGCTCGCGACTTCGTCCACGTGAAATTAAAAAATATGGCGATAACGAAGCTTTTTGATGGTGTAAGAATTTTTCAAACGGGACAGTAGTTTTTGAGTTATTTCAATACATACAAATCTTTCCTCTTTATAATATTACTATAGGTATAGATGTGCAACAGTTTGTCACTTACTGACCTTTGAGATCGTGAATCGTCGTCCATCGTGTCCTATGAATACCTAGTTGAAGTGTTAATTGCATCTTGGCATATTTAGGCCATGAAGAGATGAGCTGAGGATAGCTGTGTCTATGGAAGCTTAATTATATTAATACTATCTTTCGTCTGCGACTCCGTCCGCGTGGGATTAAAATAAAGTAAATAAATGCTAATGTTTTCTGCCAGACTGTTCTACATCTATTAAATTTTATCGATATCCGATCAGTAAGTATTATAGTTTAGGCTACAAACAGCTATCCATGTAAACTTTTGCATTTATAATATTAGTATGATATGTAAAATATATAAAATTTGGATAAGATACGAAATTAGTATATTACAGAAAGTTTGAGAGTAGCACCAGTGGTTGAGAAAATAAGGAGTAAAAGGTTAGCGTGGTATGGGCATGTTATGAGAAGGGATGAATCGCATGTAACAAGGAGGACGTTAGTTATGAATGTGGAAGGGTACATCGGTAGAGGTAGACCTAGAAAGAGATGGATGGATTGCGTGAAAGGTGACATGATCAAGAAGGGAGTGATGACTGAGATGATGGATGACAGAGTTATTTGGAGGACCCGGTGATGTATGAAAACCCGGTGCGCCGACCCTACGGGAGTAGGATAAGGAGGAGGAGATGATGATGATGATGTAAGATATATAAAACTCTTGAAATGTACTTTAAAAAGAGAATCAAATGCACATTATTGTGAATGTAGCTAGAAAACTTTTGCTTGTAAAGTTAAGTTCTAACAGACTTTAAGGATTTCTAAGAGCAGCTTTGTTCTGTCATTCTTTAACATAACGTTATATGTGTTTTTGAAATTGAATTTGACTTAAAAACTAAATCCAGGCCACATGTATTTTAACAGCAAAGCATTCGTATAAAAATATTGGAAATTTATCAAAAAAGCCACGGATAAAAAACATCCGACCTCAATTTTATGTCCTAGCTTTAAAATAATACCGAAATAACAGCGCGGTGCACAATGCCGTTGCCGTGCCGCGTATTGTCTGCTAGTCATTAGCAAAGCGCGGCCGTATCGAGTCGGGGAATTTCGGAATCGGCTAGAAATCGGCGCCGCGCTCATTCCGGCCGGCATTAGAGCGGACGTGCGTTCCTTCGAGCTCCATTTAATTCCGTGACGTAACCGTGGGTGGCGACTGGCGAGGCTGGGGGTACAGGAGGGGGAGGCTTATTCCGCTCGCAGGCGCTTTATGGCGGCCGGACCCGGGTCAGCGGCTGGTTTTTTGTCGCCGCACGTTCCGGGAGCGCCCGCGCGCCCCAGCCCCGCGGGGCCACCCTCGCGAATAACACGCGCGACTCGAGATAGGGGTGGCGCTGATCGGTCCTCCAGGGCTGACACGTGCTGGGAATTTTTCATTTTGTCGTTTTTATTTTATTTTCATCATCATCACTAGCTCACTATACGTCCCGACCGAGAGGCTCGGAGCCTACCCTAAAGTTAGGGTGACTAGGCCATAATCAACCACGCTGGCCAAGTGCAGGTTGGTTGACTTCACACATATCTTTCGAATTCGCCGATATGTGCAGGTTGCATCACGATGTTTTCCTTCATTGTAAGAACGTCGGGTTATGTAGAAATTATGTACATATCGGCGAATTCGAAAATCACATTGGTACTTGGCGGCAGCATTCGAACCCAAGACCTGTAGATTTAAGTCAAGTTCTTAAACCACTGAGCCACCGACGCTCTTTTTATTATATTTTACTATACTATAATTATGGGTTTTTAGGATGTGAATCTTACTACAACACACCACCTTAAGTACACATTAAACCTTATAGCTTATGAACCAAAAGACACCATTTGACACGCAATACCAATCAAATATTGGTCGGAAAGAGTTAAAAAAGCAACGTATGGCTGTATAAACAATCGACTTGATTTGCCCTTATTTTTGTATTAAATTTTTAGATAATAAATAAATAATTTAATTGTTTGGCAGCCCTGTTTCAAGAGCATCACAGGCTTCATTGTAGAACCGTGCCCGAGGCCGCGTCGCGTCGCCATAACAACCCCCACCCCAGCTACCTGCCCTCATTAATATGTACCGGCCGGACACCGTCTTGTAGCAGATAGCTCGCAGTTCGCACTGAGCAGACCAGCACGAATCGACACCTGAAAATTTTATCAACCGGGTGGGAGACGGGAGATTATGCCGTAGTCGCGGACTCTGTTTACCCTCCGAAGTTTGTATTTAGTAAACTAAAGTATGCTTATGTATTTGGCTTCTAGAATTTTCGATGGGTCGGCAGTTTGAAAGTTATTATACCTTTTTGTCCGTGTTGTAGTTGTTTTGATTTAAGTTATCTCAATGATTAATTGATTACTAGCTTTCGCTCGCGACTCCATCCTCGTTGAATTAAAAAAAGTAGCCTATGTGTTCTTTCACCATTGCTCTGCGTCTGTGCCAAATTTCATCAAGATCCGTCCAACCGTTTAGGCTACAAACTCTAACATCCATCCATCCAAACTCTAATAACTAGCCGTTCCCTTGCGGCTTCATCCGCATGAAATTATCAAAGCTTTATTTTATTGTTTACATTTGTCAAAATATCAATTGCAAATGTCAAAATACCAATTACCTTACTATGGCGATCTTGCTTCCTTGATGTTAGCAGCAACTTATGGTCTCTTTCCCTCATTAGGGTTTTTATACAAAATATTTACCCCCTAAGTTTAATGGCGC
>LD700013.1:4335168-4352022 GCA_003118335.3 Papilio memnon | reverse complement strand
AATAAAGTTTTTATAATTTCATACGGATGAAGCCGCAAGGGAACAGCTAGTATTAAAATAAAAGTGAACAATGCTCTATGAAGGTTCTTTACGTAAGCGTTTTAACATAACGGTCGCGTTTTGATCAAACTCACCATAAAAGTTGGCTACAATTTGACAAACATTTGCGACAGATTATACTAATAACCGGCAACAGAAAGCAAAAGTTGGGCACAATAAAAGTTGGGCCGCGCGAAGTGGGTCAAAGTTGCGAGGGATAATATATATGTAAGTGGGTCTGTCTGGCGCAGGGCGTCTGGCTGGGCCCCGTCTGCGGCACTACGCGACGCGAATCCATAATTTTAATTGGTGACTCTTGACATTTATGACGTTTTCTTTAACGTTTCCGCGAACTTGGTCATTTTAAAATGGCCAGTTCTTCTCAATCTTTGTTGCTGATAAAATATACTTAAAATGTAGGGAAAAAATCTCTAGTATAAACTTTATATGGCAATACAATCTTTTGAAATGATGTTCTAAGTTCCTTAATAACAGCTTAGCTTATTACCATCCTCGATCACATAACAGCGCGCACACATTCGACTAAACTATTGCACAACTGTTTAGTCGCGCTTTGATTCCTATCGTATTCTCCTATATCGATTTTTAGTTGTGCAACTAAACAGTTGAGGCTGCAAAACAATCGACAACAACTGTTGTGCGATAGTTTAATCAAAGGCGTGCGCGCGCTCTTGTGCATGGCTGTTATTAAGTAAAAGGCTATACCAGACTCACCGCGCGTTCTACTTCACGACGAAACTGTTGTCTTTTATCTTTGCCTGCTTTAACTGTATTAGTCCTAGTTTATGCTTGAGTTCAGCTTGTTGAACATTTTATGACTGCATATAGTAGTAATCCTTTATAGGTATTGGTTTAAGGTAACCGAGATCTTAGTTAGAACCTAAGTTGAAGTCTGCTGTCCGAATCCCAGAGGTCATTGTAAGTCTAACATTAAGTATAACTTATGTTTACTTAGCGCTGTGTTGTGTATCTAGTGTTTGTCAGAGCGCACGTGTCTACGTAGGTAAATCTGAATACAAATGAAGACATTAGGCGAGTCCCGCGCGGTCGCCGCTCGTTAGAGACAACCCACGTATTGTGTACGGATCTTAAGTCACTGGATGTGGTATATAAAATATGTAGTTTTGTAGGCAGTTATATGTTCTAAAATGGAGCATATCTATACTAATATAATAAAGCGTAAACACACACTACTTTGTGACGTAGGATGTCATGACTGAATATTTTTGAATAATTCTTTCTGTAATAAAAAGCCCTACACTTACGACACGCTTTAGTTTATATATTTTCACGCGATTAAAGTTAGTGGTAAATAAATTGGATAAAAACCCTAATGTGGGACCATAAACTACAAGCTGCCAACATTAAGGAAGCAAGGTTATTATGGTAACGGTAATTTTGACATTTGCAATTAAGAATTTGACAGTTGTACCATAAACAATAAAAAATAGTTTTTACAATTTTATGCGGATGAAGCCGCACGGAAATAGCTATTGTTACTATAAATTGAGCAGATATACCGAAACATGTTATTTGTAATGGTAACGACAGCGTTTAGAGAAAAACTCTAGATGAACAGATAAGCATATTGGAATAGTCGTAAATGTCTTATAGATCGGAGCGGAATTAAAAAAAAAAACTCTTAATCTTTGTGAATAATGTGTTTTTGTACACTTGTTATATTAGTAGAAATTCACGGTTAGAGAAGTAATATTAATAATTTTATTATATTTTGGTCACTTCCAGTGATGATGTATCTTTGGGGAGGGTGAACCACCCCGGGGGCGGCGGGCTGACCGGTGGCCATCCCATCTTAATCCCAGCACTCGCGTTGCCGCGATAGCGATTAGGCTTCTTGCGCACTATGTACACGTTAGGCCACGTACATACTTGTAATGTTTTGCTTAATATTTACTCAAGTTGTAATTAAATTCTATTGATATTTTAGGTTTAATTATTGAATAGTTGTATCTTTGATTATACATTCTTTATAATCTATACTAATATTATAAAGAGGAAAGATTAGTATTTTTGCATGTATTGAAATAACTCAAAAAGTACTGGACCAAATACAAATATTTTCATGCGAACGGCGTCGCGGGCGAAAGCTAGTTAGAAATAAAAGAAGCTCGTGCCCTTTTATCACAATTAGGGTGGAACGAAAGAAGTCGATAGCCGCAGGTGGGCCAGAGAAAGTAATAGACAATTGTAATAGACATTACCAGCAAGTTTAACTAACGCCGGGAATACAGTAGCTGGCACATTTGTATGCCAGCTACTGACACGGATCTTGACACTGACATATAATTGACAGGTACACATTGTGCCAGTAGCTGGAGCGTGCTAGTAGCTGGTATTTCAGTGACTCATTTACTGGCATGTGATTTTCCTTACGGCGTTCGTCGCTGTTGTCTCTGAGTTATTAAACCAAAAAAATATTATTCTTGATTAATGAGACTTCTACATATGTACTTAATTAAGAAGAAAAAAATTTGGTCGCAGATAATGTGACATGTGGAACGAATCGCTTGTAACAAGAAGGACGTTAGTTATGAGTGTGGTACACCGGCAGGTAGACCTAGAAAGAGATGGATGGATTGCGTGAAAGGTGACATGATCAAGAAGGGAGTGATGACTGAGATGGATAGAGTTATTTGGAGGACGAAAACCCGGTACGCTGACACTACAGGAGTAGGATAAGATATGGGAGAATACGAGTATGAGCTCGCAGATAATGTATGCTGGTTGGAAATAGGCGTCATGATAATTCACGAATGGCATTTCGGTTTCCTTGCTCCTAGTCGTCTGGGCGAGCAATTCTGGCTTCAATTAGAGTTCATCGAGCCATAGCACTTAGATAGCTGCCAGTTGAGGCTATTTTAACATTGGCTATAAAAGGGCAGTCCATTTACATAGTCACGCCTACGCTTTAGGGTGTTAAACCTAAATTTGCTATTAATAGATGATGCGTCCTTATTCTGGAAGTGGAGCTGTATTATGGACGGATCTGCAAGAAAACGTTTTCGTCAAAAAACCTTTAAAGCACTAAATTATTGTATCCTTAATGAAAATTAAAAAACGGTTATCTAATTCCAGTTTTATATTTTCACAGAATTCTCGTGTTGTTTATAATTATAGGAATCGTTTATGATACGTAGAAAATTCAGACCTGAGGTCTTTTACAAAAATTTGCGTGACAGTTGCGAGAATATATTCGAAACGTCATCGACAAAATTTGTATGCGATTTGTCGTTAGCTGCACAAATCTAATACAAAGTCGAAGATGTTAAGAATACGTTGTCACGTTTATTCGTGATAGTCCCTTTGATTAGAAACAAGTGATGGCATAGCATAAATTATGAAATCAATCGACGTCGATTTATTTATTTATTATATTGAATGTTTTTCTCCTATCGATAAATAGACTCGCTCGTTGTAAAATCACCCCACTACACCGTCATATTTTCAATTAATTTCTTACAAAGTAGGCCGTATAAAGAGGCATCTAATCATTGAATATTTTCCCCCTAAGCGCGCATACCTCGTTAGCCAGGGAGCCACAGTTTTGATCGCCATAGCAGCGTCATTTAATCTGCGAAAGCATTTAGGCGTACCGTGCGCCATCGAGGTTGAAGCCTAGGTAACCCGGCTCGGACCTAAAAGGCAGCGTGCCCCTATTTACCCGCCGCATACCATATAACCCGTATATACCGACGGTGAATTGAACACAACGCGGGTTAGTGATGTCCCCACGTTCGTTGTATTTATCTCGATAATTGTAATACTTGGAACGATTTTTCTGTTGATTTTTAACTCACAAAACATAAAATTAATTAACAACTAAATAATAAAAGCGTTGTAGATATTGAAATATAATTATATTATATATACATGAATATATAATATTATAAATAATAAACATAAATGGCAAATTAAAAAAAAATAAAAACATCTAACAATGAAATTCCGATAGTTATTTGTACTGCTTAACGCTATGTTTTCATTTTAAATTCTTGTGAAAATGTGGAAAATACATAGTTGTATATTAATATTTTATTCGTCAATAATATCGATAAAGTGAGTACATCACTAGTGAGCGACAGCGGCGAGTGTGCGCGTCGATAAATTCCGAGCGCGTTGTCAATCGGTCGCGAGGAGCGCTCAGGAATTAACGGCGCGGCGCTGTCAAGGCGTCCCCCCGCGCCCGCACCGCCCCGCCGCGCCTGACAGCGACCGCCCGCGCCAGGGTTGTCAAAACAAAAAAAATATAAGCTCTCCCTTGAATACGTCACTTGCAAAAGGTGGCTTTTTATTTTCAAATAGCTTTCTATAAGGTAGACAAAATAACATTTTAAATAGAGATTAAGTAGGTTTACGTACTTGCCCTAAAACTAACTTTCCACGAAAACCACAGCATACTTGAGGTCTATGACCTTATAAATACTTTTTTAAAGGTTGCTTTTTAAAGATACAAAAATTATTACTTTTTAAATATATTTTGATAACCAAATGGATTTAAATCAAAAAGAGAATACGAAGAAGTAACTACAGAAAAACTAAATTATGTAGCGACTTTTTCGGATTTTAGAACGTAATGCACAATTTTTAAGTATTTTTGATGAATACTAATTAAGTTTATAATCTGTTTATTTTTATGTTTATTAAGTTAATTAGCCTAATTATTTGGCAAAATACGTTGCTTAAGTTTTTCCCTTATTTTGTTATGTGCATTAATTTAGTTAAAGGTCGAATTTCATCTTTAAATATTTTTTGAGTTATAGTAAACTTTTTTACCAAATGTAACACTGATTTAAAAATATTTAAAAGCACTTTAATTAAATTTAAAGTAATTCAAAAAGAGAACAAGAGCTACAAACCTTTACATTTAAGAACCTAAAATAAAATAATATATCATACAGTTTATGAAATGAAGTGGTAATAAATCAATTATAAGTACAACCCAAGAAGATAGACAAAAGTACAAACTTCTGTTCAGATTAAAAAAAAAACATCATAAAAAATCTTGTAAACATTACTACAAATTACCATTACCATTTTATTTTAAATTACTAGCTTGCACCCGCGGCTCCGTCCGCGCGTAATTAAAAGAAAACAAATGTTAGTAGCCTATGTATTCTTCCAGACTATCCTCTACATCTATACCAAATTTCATCGAAATCCGTTCAGCCGTTTAGCCTACAAAAACTAACAAACATCCATCCATCTAAACTTTCGCATTTATAATATTAGTATAATATGACTTCCAAATCACTAAATTCATACGATATGTTAAAAGAAATATTCCTTCACATCTACACAGTTGCCCAAATAAATAACAGTGTCACGTGATACAAAAGGCAGCCCTGAGTAAATATCGCCTGTGCTGGCCCCGTGAATTATAGGGATTATGCGGCGAGCTATGTGGCGATTGCCGCGGAGGCCGGCTTTATCGATAACGGTGCGACGAAACGAACGTCACATCACTACTATGCCAAGGCGCTCTATCGTGCTGCCAAAAAAACGTCATTTCGTTGCTGCGGTAATTGCAACGTGACGATAAGATAGCTTGACTTCACTGCTTTTTGTGATTTTTGAATACAAATATGAGAAAGAAGTCGATGACTTCAGTTTATTTTTGCAGCAGAAAGTAGTGTTTAGTTGCGTAGGTAGATTGGTGCCGGAAGAGCGCTAAAAAAAATCTAGATTTAGTGTTGCGGATTTTTTTTATATTTTTTTATATGTAAATGTTACAAATTAACAATAAAATAGTAGTTTTCGAGACACAGTGTATATTTTTCAATGACGATCCATTTTTAACAGTTCCTACTATATTTTGCTACAGAAGTGGATGTAGCGAGAATATTTTAGAACGTATATACACCGGGTATATGCGAACATTTCTGGCTGGATGTATACACGGACCGCGGCTGTAAAGACGCGGCTCTGAGCACAAATGCCTCTGTATTTCTCTGTACCCGCGGGCTGCTAGCTAGGGGTGTCACGAATAACTAATGTGAAAAAATTCAGTTTGATTTAGATATTACTAGCTTTCGCCCGTGACTCCGACAGCGTGGAATAAAAGAAAAATGTGTAGCCTGTGTTCTTCTTGACTATCCTCTACAGCTATACCAAATTTCATCGTAATCCGTTCAGCCGTTTAGAATACAAACTCTAACAAACATCCATCCATCCATCGCATTTAAAACATTAGTAAAATTACTTATATCAATATTGAATTCCATTTTTGCACCACTTTATATGGTGAAATCGTTACCAAAATTAGTGGGCAAGACGTAAATAATTTAAACGTAGATCTACGTTATCTTGCATCATTTAACATACAAAAAAAAACTTTGCTTATTATTGCCAACCCTAGTTACGGGAATTGGAGCGGCGAGCGCGAACCCTCGTGTTCTTTGTGCGGCCCTTGCGCTCGCGAGCTTCCTCCGGGTTCCCTCGCCCTCCGCTGGCTTTCCCTCGCCTTCCCCTGGCTTTCAGAACGACCAGGTCGCATTCAATACCCGACGTTCCCTGCTTTTAAATTCATAATGTCACTAGATCGAGTAGTCTACTAATTAACAGAAATATCCTACAGCTAGTAGCACTATATATATATGTAGCTATGTACGATGTACGTATGGAAGAACTAGCTGTTCCCGTGCGGCTTCATCCGCGTAGAATTATAAAAACTCTATTTTATTGTCTACATTTGTCAAATTATCAATTGCAAATGTCAAAATGACATGAATGATGACAAACCAAGGCAATCTTGCTTCCGTGATGTTGGTAGCGACTTATGGTCTCTTTCCCACAATAGGGTTTTCATCCAATTTATTTAATAGCATGAAAATATATAGCCTAATACGTGACGTAAGTGTAGGGCTTTTTATTAAAAAAAGAATTATTTAAAAATATGCTGTTTTTGCTGACATCTTAGGTAACAAAGTAGTGTGTGTTTACGCTTTATTATTTACAAGCTGTTGCTCGCGACTTCGCTCGCGTGAAAATAATAAATATAGCCTATGTTTCTCGCAGATAAATTACCTTTCTAACGGTGAAAGAATTTTTAAAATCGGCCCAGTAGTTTTTAAGTTATTTCAATACATACAAAAATACAAATCTTTCCTCTTTATAATATTATCTATCTCTTTATAATAGTATCTCGTAGAGCACCTATAATTATAAACATTCCTAATTGTCAGCTAATTGTACTGTACGAGACGCAACACTAAATACGTTACCGTGATATATCGCCCTCGCTCGCCCGCGCCCGTCGAGTGACAGCGCGGCGACTTCCAACGGCATACGTAATTAGGCCAATGGTCGAGCGTAACTGCGACTACAATGCATAAGAGGAAGCGGAATTCAAAGTATCAAATTAGTTAAATACTGATTAAACAACTTAAATATTGAATTATGGTAGAGGATAAGCTTTCATTGTACACATCACTCAGATTGTCACACACAGACTAGGGATTGTGTGCAGAGAGTTAAAACTAAAGAGATGAACTGATTCTGTTATTTATAGCTCTATCTATTACTAATATTATAAAGAGGAACGATTTGTATTTTTGTATGTATTGAAATAACTCATAAACTACTGGGCCGATTTTAAAAATTCTTTCACCGTTAGAAAGATAATTTATCTGTGAGTAGCATAGACTATATTTTTTAATATCACGCGGGCGAAGTCGCGAGCAACGGCTAGTAAAATATAAGCCTATGCAACTTTTGACTCAAGCCACTCTTTTAAAATATTTAGCGAGCGAATAAATCATTTTGTTATACTAAAAAAACAGTAATGAAATTAAGTCGTGAACTTGCGTTCGCTAACACTGTGTTCGCACCCGAAAGCTTCAACAAACAGCACAGCTCCGCCCCTCCCGCATCCCGTACCCCCCGCGCCTCCCGCCGCGGACGCACACGCGCAATCTTAATGACCCGCGACGCTGACTTGGACCCGATACTCGTCGAACCACATCATATAACATACTAAATGTATATGTGCGACAATATCCTCTTACGCGTAGAACGATGAGCTTATCCTTAAACTCATTAGTTCCTCTCGATAAGTGAGGTAGAAATACTTTGTTTTATTAGATCTACTAGCTTTCGCCCGCGACTCCGTCCGCGTGGAATTAAATAAAACAAAAATGATTAGCCTATGTGTTCTTCCAGTCTATCCTCTACATCTATACCAAATTTCATCGAAATCCGTCCAGCAGTTTAGGCTACAAACTTTAACAAACATCCATCCATCTAAACTTTACATTTATAATATTAGTAAGATATGAAACTTTTGGAATATCCGGCGATAGTAATGTGGATGAAAACTAACATTTGATAAATGTACAAAAACGGTGAAGTTTCGAAAACTTATGTCAGTTATTTACTTCTAGGGCCGTGCGCACACCTTTGACTAAACTATCGCACAACTGTTGTGCGATTGTCGATTGTTTCGCAGCCTCAACTGTTTAGAGCAGTGTGCGCACCTCCGTATAAGCTCATAGGAATCAAAGCGCGACTAAACAGGAATGTAACTTTGCTAAGGCCCTCTCGAGTACTCTCGAAAGCGCGATTCTCAAATATAACTTAAGGTAGTCATGCCTTTGTTTATTTTTTAAACGAACAGCGGATCGTCAAATGCTATTAGATGGATGGATCCGCAACGGCAGAAGAACCGCAGATGTGTTGCCGGCTTCTAATCCTTAAATTCATATTGTTGCCAAAAGTCTACAAACAAAAGTATAGTTTTTATTGAAACCAAATTTTTTTTATAATTAATTTCCTCTTAATCTGTGACTCAAAGCCTATACTGAAATATTTATTTCACAATTAAATAAAAAATCATGCATTAAAGGGTTAAAGAGTCCAATAAGGAACCGTTTCGAAATACCGCTGAGGAGAGAGTATAATAATGCGGCTGTGGCAGGTAAAAACGTAGTTGAGTGTGCGCTCTATGTTCGGGACAGCACAATTGTAAAGCCTTAATGATTTTTCACGCAAGATCTCAACTGCGAGGAAAACTTATTAAAAAGGATTACCATAAACACTGTATTAGAATAAGGAATTGTTTTAGTCGGCTTCTCGCAAACATTACCCACGTGCAATTTGTCTAGCATCACATACTATCTTTAGAAGGGGTCAGGACAGAAGGCGACAGTATTATGTTTGCGCGCCGCGGCCGGAGTACTAAGCGAGCATTAGTAAAGGACGCAAGTGTCCAGTTTAAATAGATCCCGACCCTCCCACGAGTCGGGCGTGATTAAGGCTAGCTAGTGAGGGCTTGTAAGGGTGTGGTGGCTCACAGTCAACTGGCCAGCGCTGGTAATTTACGCGTGAGCGGTCACCGTTGGTGGTGATTACGCTCGCTGCCGACGTTGCTTGAACCTGATAACGTGAATTGTTTAAGTGCGCCTGTTCTCACAGATAAAGCCGGCCATGCACGGCCCTCACTTTTCATTATTTTAATGTATATAGAGTCGGCTGTAAACACTTGTATCTAAGGATTGTTGTAAAAAGTGTATTTTAGTGACAACCAAAACCTGGCTGGACATTTTCAAAGTATAGATTTGTGTGTATTTAAATAATGCAAAATTAAGAAGATTTGATATTTACACATAGGAAACAGAAAAGCTTAGTTCCGAAAATTAAGTCTTTACCTACAGGGCTATATTGCCTATCTTGATGGGCCTCCAAATAACGAAAATAGTAATTAAGGATAGTCGGTGGCTCAAGTGTTAAGCACTTGACTTGTAATCTGCATGTCCTGGGTTGTAATCCCACCATGTACCAATGTGATTTCTCTATAGATCACATATGTACATTTAGCTGACGTGTTTACGGTTTAGAAAAACATATCGACGAAGAAATACCATAGTCACAACCAACTTAGAGGACGTCAGTGATAATGATAAACAAAAGTATAAGGTATACCAGACAGCAATACTTATTTCATGGTTTTCTAAGTAAGCTTAGAAGAACGGCAAAACAGTCTTAGCAAATTATTATCTTTCGCCTAAAATGTAAACAGATGTATATAGAAGTAGATTTTAAAATTTCGATATTATACTTTGTTCATTATGAAGTCGAAGTAAGTTGAAGGTGTTACAAAGCGAGGCTAATTCAATTGTAAGGCGGGCTGTAGGCGCAAGGCGCACGGCGCGAGGGCGACGCGAGCATCATCTGGCGCACATCAGCCGCGACGGCGCTCCAATATCCCGACGAATAATAACAATTGCGATCTATCGGACGCGACTAAATTATGCACGACGTCTACACAAAGTCATCTCGATAAAAAGGAGCAAATATAAACTGTACCGCACTAGAAATAAAGACTAAATTATCCGTAACTGTTAGATTTGTCGCGAACGTTCACTGAGGACACCGCCGCGCTAATGGCTTGGAGACCTGCCCCCCTACCCCCCTTTCCTAGCACACTTTCCAAAATAAAGGAGGAGCTCTTAATTGTGCATCGAATCGGTTTGCCTGTGTCCAGTACCCATTGCCTATTTATGTACGAGCGACTATAGCCTTTATTCAAGTGACATTTTGGCTTATAATCCAGCGGCAGAGCGTTTGGAAACGGCTTGTACTTCGACACTGATATTGAATAATAAACGAGCTCGGTTTCCACCGTTTATTTTAGGGCGAGAGTACCTTAAACTAAAACAAATAAGTGGGCACGCTGTGGACCGAGTTATCAGCGGCGGATGTCCGTTGTCGTTACGTTTTGAAGCAAGGCACAAATCAAATTATACATAAAGTTACAAGCTTTTGGATTTCAAATAAACCAGACGATTTAAGTAACTAACATCTTCAATAATCTAACTAATCTAAACAATATATGTTATTATGTGACAGTTTTAAGTGCTACTACGATGAAGGCAAATAACACTAGAGTAGAGCTTAAAGACGCTTTGGTCGTTTATAAAGTTGGCCAATTCATCAATCAATCAGTCAAGATAATAACTCTAAAGCTTAAAAAATTAAGTAAATGATTATAAAGTCTCTTTGAGACAGTAAATGTGAAATGTGCATCATAAACCCTGGAGGATATGTAGATCAGTGGATAGTTATAAATTCAGAGGTAACGCTGGCGTAGTGCGGAGCACCGGCAGGTGGCGCCGGCGTGCTGCGTGCTGCCAGGGGACTCCCCGCCCGGACATCTACCCTCGTTACATTCTGAAAGCCCTAAGGCTGTACACATACTGTACTTTTAAATTACAATTCAAAGCAATTATTAACATTATTTTTAAATATGTCTGTTGATGTTGTAACAAATTTCTTATGTAATTAGTATTTAATTAAGGTGTAATAATATAAAATCTAAAGAACTAATATTACTATTATAGTTAATAGTTAACCAGATTTGTAATATTCGTAAATTTCCTTATCATTTACCTGCGTAACCCAGACTTCTTTAAGACTCGGAACTTTTATTATTAACTAGTGTAGGTACATAAATCTCGATGTGTACACACCTTTAGACAAACGTGCGGAGACTCGGACGCGAGCTTCGCGAAATTCCATTTAAAGATGTCGGGATAATTTAGCGCTGACGACGCGTCGGCCAAATTGACGCTCCTCGGGGGCCGCGGGGGATCGATCACGGCACCTGCTGGGGCCCCGGCACCTCAGGGGCTGCAGACGGCCATAGAGGGGCCGCACCGCCGCGGGGACTCGAGTGTCCGTAAACAACCCTTGTCGTTCTCATGACGGCGTTGAAAAATTCCTCTCTTCCACCTTCGAGAAGGTTCGCAAACGTGTCTAGCGAAATGGAGGCAGGTCGGTTAATTCATTGCAGACGTTTAATGGTCTTTTAGAAGCAATAATTTCTGCAAAAAAAACGAGATCTAAAAACCTTCATCTAGAGGCTCAGGCTTCATCCCCGTGAAATTATTATATAAAAACTTATTTCATTGTTTACCTACATTTGTCACTTTATCAATTGCAAATGTCAAAATGACATGACGTGATGACAAACCATGGCAATCTTGCTTCCTTGATGTTGGCAGCAACTTATGGCCTCTTTCCCACATTAGGGTTTTTATCCAAAATATTTACCGCCTAAGTTTAATGGCTTGAAAATATATAGCCTAAAGCGTGACGTAAGTGTTGGGCTTTTTATTAAAAAAATAATTATAAAAAAATATGCTGTAATTGCTGACATCTTGTGCAACAAAGAAGTGTGTGTTTACGGTTTATTATATTAAGTATAGAATATAGATATAGAAAACAAAAGTCGTTGTAGGTATGTGTATATAATAGAGGTATGCTATACTAGTGTCGTGTTGAGTCCCTCTCGCGACGCCGCGGGCATCAGCGGGATTCGACGACGCCCTTGTCTGCTACTCGACCTCGCGCCTCCGACCTCCTCGCTCCTCACTCCTCACCCGACATACTATGGAATAACGGACGCTATTTTTCGTCGGTTATACTTCAAGATAAACGTGACTAATGGTACCTAAAAAATCAACTGTGCACAATGTACATGCACAATTGATAATGCATCCTAAGGTAACGACAGGAATTAAGAATTTACATTATTACGTGTAAAATTACTTCTTTATTACTTACTTCTTACTAATATTTTAAATACGAAATTGGAGATGGTTAGATCGATGGATGGATAGATGGATGTTTGTTAGAATTTGTAGCCTAAATGACTGAATGGATCTCGATGAAATTTGGCATAGACGTAGAGGATAGTCTGAAAGAACACATAGGCTCACTTTTGTTTTCTTTAATTCCACACAGACAGAGTTGTGGGCGAAAGTTAGTAGTTGAATAAAATTGAAAGAGATTTATTCTCGTACATATCTTACTTCTTACTTCTCAGTTCTTACTAATTTTATAAATGCGAAAGTTTAGATGGATGGATGGATGGATGTTTGTTAGAGTTTGTAACCTAAACGGCTAAACGGATCTCGATGATATTTGGCATAGACGTAGAGGATAGACTGGAAGAACACATAGGCTACTCACTTTTGTTTTTTTTTTAATTCCACGCGGACGGAGTCGCGGGCGAAAGCTAGTATTTATATAGTTTCATCAAGTAAAGATAAAAATATATAACATGTAGCATGATGTCGTAGAGGGCAGCTACGGCGTAGCTTTTGATTATGCGCGGTAATTTCCGCCGAGTCAGGCCGCGCCCCGCCCTTATCGCGCACGATGGCACTTGCCGGCTTGGCACCCGCGCTCCCAACTGCCGTCTGCCTCTATGTACCTACGGCTAACGTGAATGTAAAATAGAATAAATAATTAGTTAATAATAGGATTACATAGATCGGGCATCCCCCCTCCTTTTGGGAAGTCGGTTAATAAAAGATGATAAATGATAGATAAACTATGCAGAATGAATGTGCGAGAGGAATACTAGTGACAACTGGAATATATGAGAATAGTTAGGCCCTGATAAAGTCAGAGGCAGAGATATAAAAAAAACCTGAATAATTTACTATACGAGCTTTCGCCCGCGAATTCGTCCTCGTGGGGTTTTAAATAAAATAAAAAAAAAAAACAAAAATAAGTAGCCTATGTGTTTTTGCAGACTATTCTCTACATCTATGCCAAATTTCATCGAGATCCGTCCAGTCGTTTAGGCTACAAACTCTAACAAACATCCATCTAAACTTTCGCATTTATAATATTAGTGAGATTAGTGAGATAGGTTCCAAGCAAAATTAAAATCCATATGGTAGAGTGTTCTTCTGTTATAAGTTCTTTGTTTGATTCAAACCACGCGATGTATGAGCGTAATGTCGCCTTTTGTATTGTCTAATTATTATTTTTTTCTACTTTTACTTACTAATATAAATAGGAAAGTTTGGATGGATGGATGTTAGAGTTTGTAGCCTAAACTGAACGAATCTTGATGATATATGGTATAGATTGTAGAGCATAGTCTGGAAGAACACATAGACTACTTACTTTTGTTTTATTTCCACATGGACGGAATCGCGGGCGAAAACTAGTTATTTATTTATTCATTCTTTGATACAATTTCGTTGATCAACATCGACTATAACTTAAAACAATAGCTATACTCTTTAAATTGTAAAAACGTGTTATTCGTAGCATCAATTTAAGCTACAATAAGTATGAAGTAGGGACGTGATACGCTGGGGTTAATTAAAGCGTGATGTAGAAGGCTTGAGTGCGTGAGAGCGCTCGGCGGATGGCAACTTTATGAGGCAATCTTACTTATGATGCGTGGCCTTTACATCGCCATAGAGTAAGATAAGTCATAGACAGTCTTGACATAGACATCGATTTTCCGCTTTTATTATAAAAAAATAATAGAAAAAACAATTAAAAGTAGTGTTGAATTGTTGACTACTTATGATGACTTTTAAGTAAATCTTGTTTTACCACATATATAAGATTATTCACGTGGCTATCGGGGGAGCGGAATGTGGGAGGGTCGCAGGGTGTTTTAATTAGTGCGCGGACCGCGGCCGGCTGCAGGCCGTCGATGTTCGAACACCCTGTGCACGGCCCGCAGCCCCTTTGTCTCGCCGCCTTTGTTCCAGCCTTGATAAGCACCGAGTCACTGTAGGATGAACCCGTCTTAACAATACTATAGCCTTTCTAATCGACTCGCGAAGATTGCTTCGATTGTTCGAAGCCGCTTAGCGATAAAGCCACAACCAATTAATGTTATTTTTAAAAGACTATAAACGGAATATTAGACTGCTAACGTTGACATAGAAAAATATATTTACTAGATAAAAGAACAAGTTTTAGAGAGTCGCTATACAGAAAAGTTAAGTGTTATGAGTGGCCTATAACCTAAATAGCTTGAGTGTTTTTAGTGCGAGGTATATGTTGTCATTCCTGACCATTCCCGAAACATCCCTCTCAGTTCCAGTAAATAATTAAAAAGTTATTGATTCTTATTTCACTGTTATATGCTCGAAATTGTCCAGAATACTACATATATTATATACCTACCCTTATCAACTATATAACGGACATAACGTCCAGCATCCGACGTCAGCTGTGACCTGCAGTCCTTCCCCCTCCCCCGCAGCCGCCGCCCCCTCTGGGCATGTTCAAAGGAATAGCCGCGGTGAGTTCTCAGAACCGAACTATGGAGCACGTTCGCCTTGACGACTAGATTTGGACCGTGTCTAGAAATCTGATATGTATTTAATAGCATCCTATTCAATTTATAGAATTAATTAGAATATTAACACTAGTATTATAAATGTGAAAGTTTGGATGGATGGATGTTTGTTAGTTAGTAATCTTAAAGTACTGAACGGATGTCGATGAAATTTGGCATAGATGTAGAGCAAAGAGTGGGAGAACACATATGTTACTTAATTTTTTCTCAGTTCCACGCGGACGGAGATGCGGGCGAAAGCAAGTATTAAACTGTATGTACAGATAGTGAACGTACATACCTATGTATGTACGTATTGTATTGGTATATTGTAACATCGTTGTAAAAACAAATGTCGGCTGAACGATTAGTTTTTTTATTAAATTGGACACGCGAGCCCTGCGCCATGTCACACAGGATAAAAATGTTTTAGTTAAAACAGTTTGATCTATCCAACCTATCGAAGCTGACATTTGCTAGACGATAAAGTTAATTATAGTTAAAAATATTTCGTAATTAACGAAACTTTGATAAAGTTCGTTAAAATAGTAAATGGTTACTTAGGGCACACCTTTGACTAAACTGTCGCACGATTGTTGTGCGATTGTCGATTGTTTCGCAGTCAATTCAACTGTTTAGTTGCAGAACTAAAAATCAACTAAACAGTTGTGCGATAGCTTAGTTTCAGGTGTGTCTTAATATTTACTTTTGACTCAGCTTACTTTTAAAGGTCAAACTTTTCCTACATAACCGATACATTCTGCAATTAATTTTGTTAATTAATGTTGCCATGCCCATGGAGAAGTTCTAAAATAATTAGTGCTGGTTAATGTAACACAGAAGTGGAGAAACGGACTCATGTAATTTTCAACCTTCCCGAGAATAACGGGCTCTCAATTCGAGTCCCCATCGCAAACTACACAGTTTATAAAAGGCGTCCAGGGATTCCCGCCTTTAAGCGGAAAGCGGGAACTGGGAACGTGACGCGCCCCGTACTGCATCGTTGAATTCCCGCTTAAATGAACTGTCTTGACAATCGAATTTCCTACCTTAATGCTATCGATATAGGAACAAAAATCGAACGCATTTTTAATTACTAGGTCACCACGGATAACTGTTGGTAATAGACAGCCATATGCAAATCGTATTAATATTATTTTAAGTCTAGAATCAAGAGACTGAATAAAATGTGTTTTACTAAAAAGTTATACCGACACAAAAACATTTTCAATTAAAACCTTAGCCTTTCGTTTGTAAAAATTAAAGAGAAACGTAACAATAATAACGTAAGGGGGAAATGTCTGAACCCTACTAACAGAGCGTACGTCTCGAAGCTTTAAAGATTCAAATGACCGCGGGCGAGCGCGCACGGGTTTCCTAACCTTTGAAGATCGTCGTTCATTAATGCGAGGCGCAACTGACCCCGCGGGGCCGAGACCCCTAACTACTTATCTAGAGAGCTTGCACCGGTGGTCACTGCTCAGAGACTTAAGTCCCAAAGGATAAAGTTTCCTTTGTCAGAGATATCGATTTATTTAAAACTTCTCAACCTGTACTTTATCAATGATTAGCTGTTGCTCGCGACTTCGCTCGCGTGAAATTAAAAAAAAACAATACAAAATATAGCCTATGTTACTCACCGATAAATTACCTTTCTAATGGTGAAAGAATTTTTAAAATCG
>LD700013.1:4303550-4314724 GCA_003118335.3 Papilio memnon | reverse complement strand
TATTCCTAAAGCTTCAATTCGGTGCAGTTTACTTTGTGATATCATTACTAATCGGTATATATTTGAATACGAGAACAGGACCTAAGAAAGAAGGTGAAGTGTCAGCATATAGTGTATTTAATGAGAACTGTGCGAGCATTGATGGCACTTTGAGTGCTGACCAAATTGTTAGAGAGTTGACATTTGGACCAGGTAATTTACAATGATAAAAAAGTCACAAACGTTTTATAATATTTTTTAATTTGAGCTTTAGAATCCCACATGTAGATGTGGACAATTTGTACATTAATTTAGTAACCTTGGTTCTTAAAAAATCTTGTCTCAAATAGAAAGGTCACAAAATGTTCAAAAATTAATTTATTAAATACAACTAAGTTATACCAATAAAATCTTTCATTTATACCAAATTCTTTAATTTTAATAAATAACTTGCAATTTGTCAGTTTGAAGTGAGGACCTCTGAACATTGTTACCACAATAACATGAATTACAAAGCTTTATCCCTTAAATGCATGGTTTTTTTATTGCACCCTAGTAAGTATTTAGGTACATATAACATAATATAACAAAAAATAGGTATTATGAAAAAACACTCAATATATTTATTATCTATGGTCGTCAAAGTGTGTTCAGAAACACATACCACAAGACTTCAATAAAATAACGTAAAATGTGGTATGTATACATTTGGCAACAAGGTGCATTTAAGGGTTAAAAATAATGGTTGCAGACATTTTACGTGATGTTACAAGCCGAAAAGTTAACCCAATCGTGTCTCTCTATGCTTCTTCCGCGCTCTCGCTCGCACGATCAGCTTAGGCGGAACGTAACAATAACAATGTCTTGCTTTTCTATGCGTGCATCTGGTTTTCATCAATTTGTGAGGAAAAATAAATGTAGATAATTAGAAAAAAAACTTTTATTGATCACATACAGATTGACAACAAACAACAAGTATAAATTTATGAATAAACGCGGATCACAATCACATTCAGCAAGATAAATACTATAAAAATAAACCAGCTAAATAAATAACATCAAAACGTATGTTATTTAACAGCAAACATGATTTTATTTATTTTGAATTTCAATGAGTAAATATTTCATATTAACTGGCAGCACTTAACATTGTAGCATGAAAATAGTCAATGCCGCCAGAGGATTTTTTACCAAATTGTACTAAACTTAGATAACTATATTTGGTTAAACATTTTAGAGTATTAAAGATGAAGACTAAATATCTACTAATAAAATTAAATAGAAGCAAAAATCAATTTTACTTTTAATTTGTATCTATTATGTATTATAACTGTAATATAAGGATTTGCTTAAACATAAAGCTGACTCAAATTATACAGGAATATGTTAGGAGTATTTCTGTTCCTATCAAAACAATTATTGTGTAAAATGTGAACAAAATGAGTATTACTTTTAAATTAATTTGCATTGTTAATCTATCCATGTTTAAAGCAAGTCTGGTCCCAAAAACAATTTTCGGATACCGATTTTTTTATACCACTCAATAAAACAAAGATGGCGTCCGAACCAATTTTGAACACGCTACTGACGTGAATTCGAAATTTTGTTTTTCAATTCTGAGATCACTTGATAGTAAAAGTTTTGAGCAAACAAAACAACGGAATGTGGCCAATTAAAAATTTAATTTAATAAATACCTAAAAAATTCTAATAATGACATTATTATAGCAACATTGGCAGTAGTGTTAATTACAATCGGTCGATGTCCTAACAGTTTTAAATTGTCATCAAATAGTTTCCGTTAAAATAGGATAAAAATCCTAAGCGTTATGTTATGAAACTCTTAAAATCTACTCTAAAAATAAAGATTAAATATTTTTAATACAAATTATAAGTGCCTAATAAATGTCTTAAAAATATATTGCCTTATAACCTAAAAACGGTACCAATAACTTTGCCTTTTTGAAGATTGACTTTCATACTGATCTTAATTTATGATTATTTTGACAAGGGAGGTTTTATTTTATATTAATTGCTCTGTTATTTTAAGCACGAACACAAAAATCCTAGGCAGGAGGCCCTTCAATCGGCTTCTTTATTTTTCTTATATACGCTAAGAAATTAATTCCTTATTGTTTCATTACATGGCTATCTTCAAATAGGCAAAGGTAAATTAATCTGCCAAATGTCTTGTATTATAAATACTGTTTAATGGCACAAAACTATTGTTTCATAACTTTGAGTGGATTATATAAGGCACAGAGTAATGTAATGGACACTTAGGGCTTGTAAACACTAGCGTATCGTCAACTGTCAAAAACTTGCCATTGGTGTGCATTAGCCCTAAAACTAAGTTTTGATTTTTTGTGATTCTTTTTACATCATTGTAACAAAAAGGGAATGTTAACTAGAAATATTGGTGTCATAAATTTTAAAGTAGGAATAAATATAATTCTACTGTCTATGGTTTATTATTTTCTAGTCTTGCAACACTTGTAAGAAATATATTTTATATGTCTATTGTCATGTTTTGTACATATGTTAAAATAGCTGTACATTTTTTGTTATTTTTGAATTTCCTTCATCTATTTTTTTATTATATACTAGACTTTTTGAAATATTGAACGAAACGAAGTAACCGAAATGTCTCTTTTTATTGGACTTATATATCAGCATTTAAATTAGATAAATTGTTAAGAAAAACAATTAAAAAATATAAAACTATTGTGGACACATGATTTGTCTTATTATTAATAAATATTTTAACAACAAAAACGGAGGCTCAATGTGCGAAATACTAACCACAGATAAAATATTGCAATAACAAATATTCATGTACATTTAAATATGTACATTGGTGTGTATTTCAACCGATATAAGTTGTGGAAATACTTGAAAATGCTGGAATAATTAATTTCTTCTCACAACTTTTTCCTACAAACGTCATATTTACAACGAGCAACAAAGATTTAATATATTGGTTAGTTTAGTAAAATTAAAGTAGTTTACTGTTTTGTATACCGTACAAGAACGTTGTGACGTCATCGTCTATCATACCCTCAAAAGTAAAAAAAAAATAATTACTAATTATTATAACATGTATACGTAATAGTAAAGCAAAAAAATCTGTACTTGTTCGTCAAAATGACTAGTTTCATAATTGTAACTTATCAACTAAATTAATGGAAAAATTGCTCAGTTCAAAGTAGCGTTTACACGAATTACAGTTCTATTAATTGGAAAGAGAGTTCAATTTACGCTAACGTTTACGAATCACAGGTAACATGATTAATCTTTGGAAAACAGTAAAAATGGCAACACTATATAATTAAAAAGTTCGATATAGAATTGACAGTGATCATTCTATTGACAAGGATCTTGTCCGTATTAAACGTCAACTAAATGATAAAGTTATAATTCGGCAACAATACAACTATTTTATTTCCCAATTTACATTTTAAATTGTCAAGTTACACTCAATCAGCTGCAATAGGATTTTGCGATCTTTGAAAAACATTCCAAAATGGCGACTTAAAATAATCAGAACCCGGCAAAAACGGATTAACGCCGTTCCGTTTCACGTCCGGTAACAGAAAAACAACACTGACAGCGATTATCATATGCCAAAAGGAATGTACTATTTTGTAATTTTGTTCAGTTTGTAAAAACGCGTAACATATTAGACCTACGGATACAAAAAATACACCGAAAGGTAAATAAGTAGTGTAATAAGAACGAGGATATCTTAGACTGCGCGTTCTTCTGTAATCCAAATACCAGGATATCAGAAGTATGGTAATACCGATCGCGACTGGCAGTAAGAAAGAGACAAACGAATGCATATTCCACGTGGTCAATAGCGCTATCACTATCGCACCTGTCAATTGCAGAGAAGACCTAAGCCTTTCGTTCACAATGCTCATCGCTAATAAAGTCACCCAGAAAGACATAAGACCGCAATAGAAATCGCCAAATTGTAGTATACTACCTCTAATGATGCAATACGCGACTTGAGCTGGAGCGTCACAGGCGTGGTAGAACGTCGAGAAGACCATAGTAAAGGTGTACATCATCGCTTCAGAATAATAGTAACGGATGATGGCCACATACATGGAGAAAAAGAAGAGAAGATTGCTCAACGTGAGTAGCAGAACAGAGATTAACATGTAGACACGACTGTCCATTCTAGAATCATCAGAACAGTCCCAACCTGGAAGAGAAAAAATCATTTAAAGAATATGCAAGTAGACGCAAGCGAATGCAATAGTATAAGATAAAAAATTAAAAACACTTACTTCCATATCCAGCTGAACAGGAGCAGAAGGACATCACCAAACCGCCGAAGGTATTCAAGCCGCAGTTACCATGGTTACTGCATCTCCCACTCAGACATGAGGTAGACGACAAGGACAGAACAACAGTGGTATTGCAAACGCTCTCTCCCTGTCTTGTATTATTCACTGAACTTGCGATATCTTCGTCCCTGTCTGTCGCGTTAGGATCCACATAGTATTTGGTCCCGTTGTCTGATGTGCGACAAGGACAGACGACCTCGTCACAGAACAATCGGAAGGTTATATACCAAGTTCCACTGTCCGGGTAAGGTATGATCACTTTGTCGTAAATTGATTCCGAATCAGTGCTGTTCAGAATGAACAGAGCCGGTTTAACATGATCATTGAATCTGCAATGACCTGTCTCCAATGGCACACTAGCGTGACCGATATCCATACATATAACGACCTTAAAAAACTGGTTCTTTTCAGTAAATTCAAGTAAACCACTTTTAGTCAATTCTCTTTTATATCCCATATAATATTTGTAATTCATAAACAGGCTTGCTTCTATCGCGAAGTTGCCACCGATGTCCAAAAACTGATTTACTTTAAACCTCAAACTTTTTACATCTCCCGAAGTTAGATTGACTAGACTGGTGGGGTCATGAAGGTCGGTAGTGGGTAGACCGTAGTCGAAAGTGAAAAATCTACCTTTATCATCGCGCATAAGGTCTAATGTCGTTTGATTGGTGTTGTCATCTAGATCTGAACGTAGATAATATGATTCGCAGTCTGCGTATTTGGTTGCATTGCCCGAGATAATTTCGAGCTGCACGTAATGCCATGAATTAGGAAACGGGTTAAAGGTAATTGTTTGTTCATTGTTTAATCTCGGATCAAACGCGCAGGATATAAGATAATTGTCCTCCGTCGGTAAAGACAAAGATTGGACTCTGAAGAGAATTTCGGAGTTTCTCGTTGAAGTATTTTTTATAGTCAAATTTAATGTTATTGGTTCTGAATTATCTAAAGACATACATTTGTAGGACGCTGGTATTCGATTATACTCTATAGTAATTCCGGAATAACAGTCGATAAGGCTTATATTCGTTTCTCTTCTTATTTGTAAATCTGTATATAGAATTGTGTGACAATCTGCAACTAAGCCTGGAAAAGAATAATCAAGATTACAATAATCTTACTAATATTATAAATGCGAAAGTTTAGATGGATGAATAGATGGATGGATGGATGGATGTATGTTAGAGTTTGTAGCCTAAACGGCTGAACGGATTACGATGAAATTTGGTATAGATGTAAAGGATAGTCTGGAAGAACACATAGGCTACTCACTTTTGTTTTTTTTAATTCCACGCGGACGGAGTCGCGGGCGAAAGCTAGTATATAATAATTAATAGAAGTTATAGGCTTACGAGTTTATTTTAAACATTATTTTTGTCTATACTAATATTATACAGAGAAAAGATGTTTTGTTTGTTTATTTGCAAAACTACTAAATCGAATTCAAAAATTCTGTCAAAGTTTATTAAAACTAAAGTTTAGTAAACAATAACTAATATCGTATTTATAAACTTCTGTGCTAAAATATTAAATTTCCCATATCCTTTCTCGGGCGAAGTCGGAACGGATCGCTAGTTATAAATATATCCTTACATAGCAATGATTTTTAAAGTGTTTGATAAGGGAATTAAGGAAAAAGTTAAGAATGTGTATATTAGAGGAAGTTTGAAAGTAGCGCCAGTGGTGGAGAAATTGAAAAGCAAAAGGTTAGCGTGGTATGGACATGTTATGTGACGAGACGACGGGGACATAAACCAGAAAGTGTTAAGAATGAATATGGATGGTTACAAAGGAAGAGGAAGATCAAAGAAAGTATGGATGGATTGTTTGAAAGAGAATATGCTTAAGAAGGGAGTGGATTCAGATATGACGGCCGATAGAGATGTATGGAAGAGCAGCACATACTGTGCCTACCTGATAAGGGCAAGTTGATGATGATGATAAGGGAATTAATCGTTCTGTCTACTCGTTTATGCGGATAGATTAGGCGAGGGGAATTTTATAACTCATACTATCCTATCCGGTGTCGACATTATCTTAATATGACGTCGCACTAAAGGGACATAATCTTTTTAAGTAATAACATATTTAGGGCCTGTCCCACCACTGGCTGATAGAGGCTCAGTTAGCTTAAAAATGACGTCACTGTCAGATAAGGGAACAAAATCCATATATTTCCATCACATTACAAGTTGGATTGTAATCAGACAATTTATAGTTTGATGGGATAGGTCCTTATGGTCGTAACCTAATCTTACTCATATTATTAATGCGAAAGTTTAGATGGATGGATGTTAGTTTTGGTTTTAGGTTGTAACTACTGAACTAATCTCGATGAAATTTTTCATAGACGTAGACGATAGTTTGGAAGAACACATAGGCTACTCACTTTTGTTATTTTAATTCCACGCGGACAGAGTCGCGGGCGAAAGTTAGTACCTCTATAAATCATAAATTGCATTCACAATATACGTTAGAGCTGAGAATTTATGCGATGCGGAACTCGCATTTATAGAGCTGTGCCAAATGTGTTTGGACGTCATGCATCTTAATATGTCGAGTTGGAACTTGATTTCGACGCGCCAATAGTCCAGTAGTTAGAGGTACGAATTTCCGATCAAGTGGTTGAGGGTTCGAATCCCGCCATTTGACTATTGTAACCCATAACCTAGCACGGGCTTAGAGTTTAGTCGGAGTGGCACATTAACATTAATCTAAAAATATTTTTAAAAAATTATAGGAAAACAAGGATATTTGAATCAGTATTTGGAATACTTTTTTGCCATGTTAATAAGTAAAAAGGTTGAATATCACTGGCTGTCGACAAAGTTTAATACGAAACAAAAAAGAATAGAGTATAAAAAATTAGGTAATGGACACATGAACCCAAAATACATTAGTGTCTAATCATATTTGTCGAATGAAAAGGACAACGGTGGTATTTCTTCAAACATGTAATTCGATAGACAAAACCTACAGATGGTCTATGTGTACTTTGTTTAATGAGACAATTGTCACAGAACTGGGACAGGAAGTACCGTCAATGAAGCCAATACGAGCGCCGAGGACGTGCGGTGATTCGTTTATAATGCGTTTTTATCTACCCACGTTCGCTGCGGTTTGATAACCTGTTATGTGATAGCTTCATTCAATAATATAAATAACGAAACCAATTAAACTGAGTGTTCGTGTTTCATTGAATTGAATAATAATTGCTTATCTATAAAATTATTTTAATTATTAAATTGTAATTATAAGGGGTTCAAAAGGTTAAATAAAATATTAGACATTCTTAAAAAACACTACTTGCATAAGTTATGATTTTTTTCAACCTGATAAAGATTTGTTAATTAAACTATTTCTATACTATCTTGTTGCCGGGACATTGTCCATACATCCATTTAAATAGTACCTTTTTCACTATTGCAGATGGTAATCTACCTTTAAACTTAATTTCATCCAAATAGGTTGCCGTTTTGGAGTTACGTGATAACAAACATCCATCCAATCACACTTTTTTCTTAATATTTCCTGTACCATCCCAACTAAGCTCTTTGCTATGGTATGGTACACGACAATATTAGAGTCGGGATTCGAACCCTAGACCACATGATCGGAAATCCGTACCCTTAACTGTTGTCGTTATACATACATACTTTAAACTATAAAAAAAATTACCTTGTTGTTCAACTTTCTGTGTCCTTGGATCTTCCCATTTTATGTACACTAACGCGTACCAGTTACCCGGTCTTGGGTTCCGTATTGAATAAGTCCTGTTCTTACCATCAGACAGTAATTCTATTGTATGTATATGCTCTCTTCTCGCTGGGTCTACGAAATGCTTGGGAAATGTGTACCCATCAGGATTGACTGCAGGGTACGATCCATGTTTTATATTCACGATCACATCTTGCGGACTGCATGAACCTATTGACAAGTTAAAATTTTTGTGTAATATTATTTTTAAGTGTCTATGAGATAGTCAAAGTAGGACTTAATAAAGGATAAAATTTTGTGCAGCGATTTTTTTTATTAAAATATTATTTTATAAGTTGTTTTTCAATACACTTATCTCTTTTCTATCACAGGTATTTAAGTTAATTTATGAGTCCGACCCTTTAACGGTCATAAGGAGTGGACAGTGGAAAAATAAAATTGATAATGTTAAGGATTATTACAAAAATAAAGTTTTTATTTATTACAAAAATAATGGTATCATGGTGGTAAAAATATTGCCTCTAACTTATAAAGGGTTAAATCTATACTAATATAAAGAGGAAAGATTTATATTTTTGTATGTATCGAAATAACTCAAAAACTACTAGGCCAATTTTGAAAATTCTTTCACCGTCAGAAAGGTAATTTATCAGTGAGTAACATAGGCTTTTGTAACTTCATGCGGGCGAAGTCGCGAGCAACAGCTAGTTAACAATAACATTATAACCAAAATTGTACAATTTAAATGAAAAAATAATATCTTCATGTTTATAACAAAGCCATGATTCACATTTGTTATCTTAGTAAACTAATCCATTATTATTTATGACATTAATAATATCTAGAATTGTTGGCTAACAATTATAAAAATTGTAAGCAAATATTACTTCTCAAATTGTGCCTGAGGTCTTATTTATCTTCCCCTTCTTCCCCTTTTTGTATGAGTCAAGGTTGGGAAGGGTAAGTAGATTTAGCAGGGAAAGAGCCTTAAGACTTAAGGGAATATTTTCTACCTATGCATCACTAAATAAGTAGAGAAAATATCCCCTTTTTGTGCATCCCTTGTCAGTTGTTAGTCAACTCATTTGGAAATGCTAATGTTTATGGGCAAAGGTCATTGCTATTTTGGTGAATTCCAGTGGCGGCTTGTTTGTCGCCTTGTGCTAAAAAAATGACGTGTCTGTCCCAGTGTATCCAGTGAAATAATGAAAACTATATTACTACCAATACTATATAATAATTATATTCATTGATTAACTGTTTTGTTTCTTGTGCGAATCTGCTTATCAACTCATACCCATCAATACCATTGGGCTTAAGCATAGCCTATGTTATGGTTGAGTAGTTGAGTTGTTTTCTATGTTTTCTTAAAAATAGATGATGGACTTTAGTGTAGATTCAATTTATTGATGACCTATTGGATTCCATGTCTAATTTAGTTCAAAAAATCCATGTAAATATGAGAAAAAACCTACCAATATTGTTCAAATGAAGTTCCTCTGACTGCAAAGTAAACCGGGCATCGGTAACGTCGTTCACGATGTGATAAAGTAGTACGGCAACAGTACGATAACTCCTAAACATATAAACGTCTGTCGCAATCTGCCGCGTTACTAAGTTGTAATTATCTAGGATTACCGTCCTTGTTTTCGTCAATTGCTCTATTATGCTTTTCCTTTTATTATCGTCTTCCGATTCTTTGTCACCATTACTTCTCACACAACACACATACAACAACAAAAAATAGGAAACTTTCATTTTATTTACAATTATCCTACCTGAGAAACTAGACACGCATGAGGAGGTTTATAAATTACAACTTTTGTATATTTAACCACTTAAGAATATTGTAGGGATTCAATTATTATTACTTATTTAATAAAATTACAAATGTTCAACGGACGGCACCCAACTTTTAACATAATCGATCGTATCAACTCAAAAGTCCAATAGTCCTATAAAAATGTCAATATCAAAAGTTAAATTGACATTGACAGTTGACCTTTTCGTTCTGAAATAGCAGAACCCATAAACCTTTCTTCGTTTGAAATAGCAAAAAAAGCCTAAAGCTTTTGCTAGAAAAGTCGATACAAATTCAGGTAAAGCTTACTTCAATAAGTTAATTAGTAAATAGCTTTTTCACAAAGTCGTTTGGGAATTTCAATGGTTATATTTGCTCTTTGGCGAGCAAATTGTCTATAACGTTCTTTTTGAAATTCTTCTAGTCTTTGGAATAGCATTTCGTTCGGTTTCTGCGCGCGCATGTCTCGCTAGTTTGTATAAATTTTCGAATTTTGCACTCCGGGAAATAATGGCTTCGACTACTAATTCGAAGCAACCCCAAGTTAACGGGGAGCTTCCCTGCTTTAAAAAATATAAGATGGAAAATAAGAATAAAGTGACTGTAGTGCTGGGTGCTCAGTGGGGTGATGAAGGCAAAGGAAAAGTAGTGGATTTATTGGCTGTGAATTCTGACATCGTGTGTCGCTGCCAGGTAAATAATTATTTATTTTATTAATTAATTCAAAAGTATTACTTCAGGCTTGCCATATTACTATTCAAGTTGCATTTACTAATACAATAAAAAAATATACATTGTTGACTAAAAGTTGAGGTTATAATATTATTATAATCTATCTGTTTGTGTTTTAATTGTAACAAATTTATTTTTGTCTCTACAAAAAAATGCATATTTTCTACTCACTGGTTCAATTCATTATCGATAGTAAATGTGAAGACGCTTGGCATCTTGCCATTTTGTTTGGAAACATGCGAAACTGTTTTTGTATTATTTTTCTATAATTGCGAGGAATTTTAGCGGGAAATTACGTAAGCATAGTACGTTTTAGATGACTTACGTAACATTATTCATGCATATTCTCTAGAGCGATGCAAGATGCTTTTTTTCAAGTCATGTGACGGACATCGATTGGTCGGAAATAACGCTTCATAGTTGTGGATAACTGCCAAGGTCTTGGACATTTATTGTCATGGTTACTGGCGGCGTCTCGTATACAAATTGGCTTTTTTTCGTTGGCTGGAGCTACATCTAATTATAAAATCTACTTTCTAACTGTTGGCATTGGTACATTTTGTTGTAAATTTACAAAAGGTGACTTAT
>LD700013.1:4270377-4288001 GCA_003118335.3 Papilio memnon | reverse complement strand
TCATGTCATGTCATTTTGACATTTGCAATTGATAATTTGACATGTAAACAATGAAATAAAGTTTTTATAATTCCACGCGGATGAAGCCGCACGGGAACAGCTAGTCGGTCATAAACACCAAAGTTGTCGATGACGCCATATTTTCGTGCTACTCCCAGAGCTGATCAAATTTTTAACTTGAATATCAATTCATATTATTTCGTTACGGTTTCGCTTCGCTTTCGCCGTGTACTAGAGGCTAAGTTAATCTAAAATATTTCATAGCAATCTGAAGTATATAAAACTATTGGTACAAACTATTAGTATTTAAAAAAACGTAGTAAAATTTGAGGCAAATGCTATTTTAGCGCCCTCTTTGTATGGAGGTTGTAGTTAAAAACTAGTAAAATGCGTCATCCCGATGGACGTTTTGAACATTTTTATATGTACTTACATAAAGTTCACTGTTTCGCTTTACAGACATTTCGACGGCGTGTTTTATGTGATAACTATATTTTAAATGTAAATATTTTTCATTAATATTATGCCAATAAAATAATGGTTTATTCTTTTATGTGTTGTTTTATTTGCCCTTTATACTCTGGGATTTTAAGATCTAAAAAAAAATGTTTTCTTTATTTGGTTACTTTAGAACATGTATCATAATTACCTTCTACAAAATACAACTTATAAGAAAATTACAAATAAAAAAAACTTAGGCTGTGGGTGAGGTTTATTTATTTACTAGCTTTAGCCTACGACTCTGTCTCGAATTAAAAAATCAAAAGTGAGTACCCTATGTGTTCTTCCAGACTATCCACTACGTCTATGCCAAATTTCATTGAGATCCATTCAGCCGTTTAGACTACAAACTTGAACAAATATCCAGCTAAACTTTCGCATTTACATTAGTACTAGCTTTCGACCGCGACTCCGTCTGCGTCGAATAAAAAAAAACAAAAGTGAGTAGCCTATGTGTTCTAGACTATCCTCTACATCTATACCAAATTTCATCGAGATCCGTTCAGCCGTTTAGGCTACTTTGACAGTGGTAGAGTCCGCTTTAACATCTTAGCATGAATGGGCCGGCTCGCCCGGTGCAATACCACGATCACACAGAAGACAGGCGTGAAGTGGAAGCAATTCCGCGTTTCGTCTGATGAGTGTGGTGCCGGAGGCCCAACTTTAGTCCCTTTCCCGTTCCACCCTTTTATTAAAACGAAAGAATTATATGGGAAAGTGGATTTGACTGTGGAGGAGACGCATAGGAAGGGGAAATACCCTCTTTATGTGCGTCTCCTCCTCCGTCGATTTATGGTAGGCAACGCATCTGCAATTGCGGGTGTCTATGGGCAGCGGTCGCTTCGCCATTTCAGCGGATTTAGGTGGCCGCTAGCTCGTTTGCCACCTTATCGTATATAAAAAAAAAAAAAAAAGGCTACAAACATCCATCCATCCATCCATCTAAACTTTCGCATTTATAATATTAGTATTAGTATGATGATTAGATTGTACATCGGAAAATAGAAAACAAGTATGACACAAACCGATAAATTAGCCAACAGACTCTTAACATTATCAGAAACAACAGACTTTTTAAAAATATACAACTTGCTTTCAACTTTTTGACCGACTTCCCAAAAGAAGGAGGTACTCAAGTCGTCTGTATATTTTTTTATGTGTGTTACGGCATAACTCCGCCGCTAGTGGACCGATTTTGAATTTTTTTTTTATCCGAAAGATAGTGCTTGCAGGTGGGTCCCATTTTTATTTAATTTTGTTCAGTCAAAGACTACGCCGTAGTTAAATAGTTTAGAACAAAATCGCGGGACGAAATTTGGGGTCATTTTTGCTTTCTTTGCTTACGTAGCCTAATTATAACTTACCTTTAGGTGGGAAGGTAGTAAGTTTCTATTGCGATTTGTAGAAAGTAGAAATCGTAATAAAAACTTACTACCATAGGAAACTTACTGATCGTAGGATCACAATAGATAATGACTCAAGTATCATTTCATGATATTTTTTCGATATTTTATTAAAGTCGTATGTTTCCGAACGCACTCTAACGACCATAGATAATAAATATATTGAGTGTTTTTTTTTATATTTTTTCATAATAAATACCTATTTTTTATACCAGATTTTTTTAATTATTTTTTGTTGTATGTACCTAAATACTTTCCAGGGCGCAATAAGAAACCATGCATTTAAGGGTTAAATGTAAGAGTACAGCAAATAAAACAATTTTGGTATTTTTACATATTTATAATAATAGAAATTGTTAATTCATACTTCAGTCAGATTACATAATATTCTCATTTCTATAATACAAGCCAATGGAAGATTATCACATAAGTAATTCAAATATTTATATAACACTAGCTTTTGTCCGCGACTCCGTCCGCGTGGAATAAAAAAAAAGTTAGTAGCCTGTGTTCTTCCAGACTATACTCTACGTGTAAGCCATATTTAATCGAGATCCGTTCAGCCATTTAGGCTACAAATTTTAACAAACATCCATCCATCCAAACTTTTGCATTTATAATATTATTATAGTAAGATTTTAAGTATAAAATATTTATTTTGGACAGTGTCAAATATAACTAAAATACAAGAGACAACATCAAAGTATTTTACATTTGCAAGGAAATTGCCATTTACAAATAATTGATAAAGAATTATAAACAAGTAGGACAGTGATTCTCAACCACTGTGCCGTGGCACTTTTGTCTGCCGCCGAATTTTGTATATTTTTGACCGACTTCCCAAAAGAAGGAGGTAATCAAGTCTGTATGTCTTTTTTTATTTTTTTTTATCATAAACTATTTATGCAGTGTGTAGTAAGTAAATATTTTTTTTCTTTGTGTGCCGCCAAATCGTTAAATATGTGCCGCAACACAAAAAGGTTGAGAATCACTGAAGTAGGATATTCTGGCAGTAAGAGGTTTCAATTATACATATGGCACAATAAACAGAAACGCATTTTCATTGTAACCTACATTCTAAAGCTATTGTAGTATATAATTAAATACATATATAGGATATAGTCAAATATATCCAATGTTTACAAAACTTTAAGTGTAATAGTGGTAGAGCCCGCTTTATCATCTTAGCACTGTAGGGTCGGCTCGCCCCAAGCAATACCAGGACCACACAGAAGACAGGCGTGAAGTGGAAGCAATTCCGCGTTTCGTCTGATAAGTGTGGTGCCGGAGACCCAACTTTAGTCCCTTTCCCATGCCGCCCTTTTCTTATAAAGCAAGGTTTGGATGGTAAAGTGGATTTGACGGTGGAGGAGACGCATAGGAAGGGGAAATATCCTCTTTATGTGCGTCTCCTCCGTCGATTTAGGGTAGGCAACGCATCTGCAATAGGGGATGTCTATGGGCAGCGGTCGCTTCGCCATTTCGGCGGATTTAGGTGGCCGTTTGCTCGATTGCCACCTTAAAAAAAAAGTATATAATGAAATACATATATAGGATATAGTCAAATATCATATAGTTTACAAAACTTTAAGTATTAATGATTATTTTAGTCAAAATTTTATTAATGTTAACACTGAAATACAAAAAAATCTTTAACCCTTAAATGCATCTTGTTGCCAAATGTATACATACCACGTTTTACGTTATTTTATTGAAGTGTCGTATGTGTTTCCGAACGCACTTTGACGGCCATAGATAATAAATATATTGGGTGTTTTTTCATATTTTTTTAAAATAAATACCTACCTTTTTATAGCAATTTTCTTTCATTATTTTTTATGTTACATGTACCTAAATACTTTCCAGGGCGCAATAAAAAAGCATGCATTGTTGCCAAGTCTACAAACAAATGTATATAGTTTTTATTGAAACCAAATTTTTTTTTTAAATTATCTTTCCCTTAATCTTTGACTCAAAACATACACTGAAATATTTATTTCACAATTAAATAAAAAAAATCATGCTTTTAAAGTTTAAATTTTAGTATACCTCTAGTTAAGTCAAAGCCGATATTTTTAACCAAACGATTATATTCGATTTATAATAAAATGTCAAAGTTCCAGTCAAAAAAAAAAATTACCCAAATGATATACAAGTTAATCTGTATTACAAAGCAATATGAACTCTAATCCCTCGCATTGGGAGACATATTCCTTTCGCGTTTAGCTTTAATTTTAGGAGGTGCTCGGTGCCTGTCCCGCTTGCGGCTGGAGGAGGAACAAGAGGATGAGGGGCTGGAGTCAGGCGGGGAGCCTGCGTCATCAGCTGTTAATATAGTAGACTCCGGTGTAGAAGGTTCTAGAACACTGTTGCGGAGAGCGCGTCGCTGTTCCTCCGTATGTTGTGGGCAACGTGTCGACCTGGATATTTGAAGATTATTAACATTGAAATTATTTCTTTACTTTCTGTTTTACGCTCATGCTATGGTGGGTGGGGGAAATACATTAATGGCATACTGTATCATACTACTCGTAATATTATAAATGCAAAAATTTAAATGGATGGATGTTTGTTAGAGTTTGTAGCCTAAACGGCTGGACGGATTTCGATGAAATTTGGTATAGATGTAGAGAATCGTCTGGAAGAACACATACGCTACTCATTTTTGTTTTTTTTTCCACGCGGACGGAATCACGGGCAAATAATAGTAATACCATAAACTAAGAAAATTAAAAAAAATGTATCCATACATATCTAAATCAAAAAGTACCACATTTTGTGATATGTGCTATGAGAATCCCTTTTTTAGTCATTGGCCTGTGCTTTAAGGTCAAATTATGATTTTTTTGTTCTGCCCTACCTGTAAACAGTACTGCCATACCTAAAATTCGACTCTAGCCTTGGTTCCACTTTAACACTTAAGTCGACGGAGTTTTTTGTTGAAAAATTTTTTTTTTGTAAAGTCATATTTTTGCATATAAAATAAACTACTTCAGTACATTTTTTTTATTATTTTTTCGTCACACTGGACACTCGAATTAAGGGTTAATGATAAAAATTATTCATTTAATTTGTCACACATGTGTATGTGTGTTTGTAACCTAACCATTCAGCATGCATACTATACAAAGAATGCGAAAAAAGCAAGAAATACAGATTATAAAAAAATGACATTAAACTTACCTTGTGCACAGTTTCTTGGTATGTTCAGAAACAACACCACAGATCTGAAGTAGGAGGTTTTTCTTCTCGTTAGCGGACATCGTTTCGTATGTGGCGCCACCGTCGTTAGTGTCAGAGTTTGTGATACCATTGTTCGTCCGACTGCTATTGTTTCTGTTGAAAAATTGAAAACTATGTTATACTAGCTTTCGCCCGCGTCTCTATAGGCGCGGAATTAAAAAAAAACAAAAGCAAGTAGCCTATGTGTTCTTCCACACTATCCTCTACAACTATGGCAAATTTCATCTAGATCCCTTTAGCAGTTTAGGCTACAAACTCTAACATCCATCCATCTAAACTTTCGCATTTATAATATTAGTAAGAAGTAAGATGTAAAAGTTTTGATTTTTTTGAATATCATGATTGAAACCATCCTTAGTGATAGCTCATTTTAAAAGTATATTGACAATGGACTAAAAGTACATCCTTAACAAAGATTCTCGACTCAACAGAACTGATCCTTAAAAGTTAGATTTCCTTTCAAGTATTGCACCTTACACTTCATTAATATATGATTTCTGAAAAATCTAGCTCTACATAAATAGAAAACTGGTATTTTATTCTAGAGAAATGTTTTAACTGACTTATGAACTTTTGCTGGTTTCCTACTAGCGTTGTTCTTGATTCTACGTTTTCTACGCTCTGTATGTAGTGAGCCACCAGCCCAATCTGCATCATCTTCATCATCACTCAGGAGTCCAGCATATGATGTCGGCTCTCGGCTGTTTGAGGCAATCCGTCGAGATGCTATACGGGAACTATTTCGACCCATTCCTGATTGAAATAAAATACATCATTACAGTATAGATGCATTTTTTAACAACACCCTTTTATAGCTCTTCTGGAATTATGTAAGCTTCAATATTGATATATAAGTTTGCTTATAAATAACTAGCTATTCCCATGCGGCTTCATCCGCGTGAAATTATAAAAACTTTATTTTATTGTTTACATTTGTCAAATTATCAATTGTCAATGTCAAAATGACATGACACTATGACAAACTATGGCAATCTTGCCTCCTTGATGTTGGCAGCAACTTATCTCTTTCCCACATTAGGGTTTTTATCCAAAATATTTACCCCCCTAAGTTTAATGGCGTGAAAATATATAGTCTAAGCGTGACATAAGTGTAGGGCTTTTGTTGAAAAGAGAATTATTCAAAAATATGCTGTATGATGACATCTTAGGCAACAAAGAAGTGTGTGTTTATGCTTTATTATATTAGTATAGATTCACTTGTTTATATAGTAAAATTAGCTATTGCTAGTGACTCCATCTGATCGGAATCAAAAAGATTTAATTAGCAGTTTATGACTTCTAGACTATGTTCTACATCAATGCCAAATTGCAGCAAGATCCGTTAAATTAATTTAGAGACGCATAGTAACTAACATTCATCAATCGAAATATTCGCAGTTGTAATTAGTAAAACTTACCCATGCATTTCTCTAAATGAGGTGCAAACCTGGTGGCGGAAACAGGTCTCTCGCAGTTTGGGCAGACACAATTCGTATCTTGAGTCTTTTTTAACACTGATAGACCAAAAACATCGCATTCTGGTGAATTTACAATTTTAAAGCTATCATCTTCCTCTTTTTCTCCCTCGATCAAATCTGTCAGACCAGTTTTAAGTCCATGGTGAAACTCAAACATAAGCCCCAAAGTAACATCGTCAAAAACACTGTCGAAAATAAAACTGGCCGCTTCCTCTGCATTATTTTCGTTTTGCATTATTTCAAAGAACTTAGTATTAAGATCGTTCATGCTTAGTTCACTCACTATTGTATTCATTTTACAACAATAAATTCCTTTCGGAATTAAATTGCTTCAGCAAATTTGATATGTTTATTCCACTTTTTGGGTATAAACCAGCAGATATCTTAAATTAAACAAGGTTTACAGTCTAATATTGATCTTTCATCTTTTTTCTTCGGACTTTTTGACAGATTTTAGGTTATTGACATTGACAGATCTAGAGTTACCAGTTAAAAATAAAATTATCCTAATTTTTTCCGAATTTCTTCTATTTTGAACAAAAAAAAATAGATTAAATGCAAATAAATTGCTATTTATAACTTGAGTGCCTGAGCAAAATAATTACATATTTTTATTTACGAGCGGCGGGAACACCGAGGTGTTAAATTAATACATCCACATAAAATGATACAGATTAAGTATTGTTTAAGAAAGCGCAAGAGAAAGTTTATATTTGTTGAAATAATTAAGTTTAGCATAGATAACAACCAGTAGTCCTATGTTAAGGTCATTATTTTAGTAGGGCACATCTTTATGATGCTTCATCTAAAATAAGTTGACTCAAACATATTCTTTCTTATAATTATTTATTCATTACTTTCAACGACCGAACCCTAAGCTGTAACGTGTTTTATACAACTTGAACCATCTCTTACATGATATTAAATTAACAAGTTAAACATTGAGTATAAAAGCACTTTGTATAGATTCTTACTCTCCACAAACGAAGTCAAGAGCATTTCCTAGTTAGTTTCCTTAAAATGTTGGAAAATTTGCTTGTTGGTAACCCTAAACGCTCGTACCCCTCAATCCCCTTTTCCACAAAAAGCTGCCACTGCCCTTGTAAAAACTAAAAATCTGTCATAGATATAAATCTATTTATGTGAGTTATATTATATTTATTCTACCGTCTTTTATTTTAATTCTATTTTATAATTGAATTGAATTTGACATTTTTTGTCTTGTTTGCCGATTTGAGGTAAGACGAGAGTTTTATTGAAAATTGTCCAGGTTTTATCATTAAATAGGTATCGTTTTAAAATGTATTTAAGTGCTTTGGGTAGATGTTTTTGTGAGTACTTAGCGATTCACTTATGCACAGATTTCTGCGCGAATGTCTTCTTTTAACACAGTTACTTAAAACATGACGGAAAAAAATAAAACTTCATAAAGCTATAAAAAATATAAACTATAAAACTGACATAAACAACAATAAAACTCTTTAAAATTATTAGTTATCTTTTACAGCGACCTAGTGCAGTAATTTACGACATTTGTGTTGCGAAGTACAGATTTGTGTGGTAATTTGTTTTTTTAATTTTCAATTTTAATATTTTTCATACCTGAAAATAACAGTCAGCACTCAAAAGAGTAATATAATTTGACGTATTAAAAAAAAAGATAATGCCTGGTTCACACTCGGCCACTACAGTTGGACATTAGCACAAGCCAGGTATATATTGTATGGACAAACTGGCACCAATTTGTGTTTACATTATGCCAGTTAAATGCCAGTCCAGGTATTTAGCCCTACTATCAAAATGAAAGTATGAACCAGGCATAAAAAAATGATTACTATGACCAAATACTTACAAATAACCAATACCTTTATTAGCAAGCAATTACACTCAAATAAAGTAAATTATTAAATAAAAGATATTTCAGATTTATAGGATTGGCAAAATAAGAAATATGAAAAAACAAACTGCATTTATGCCTACACTGGAAGTGTTGATAGAGAGATTGCCACAAGCTGTTATAGATTCTGCAATAGCTCCCACAAGAGTTCTGCAAGAGGTACAGTTGTTATACATTTTTAAATAGCTTTATTTTGATTGAACTATGAAATATTCCATACTAACTTTTGCCTGCGACTCCATCTGCCCAGAAACAACAAATAATAATATAATGCTTACATATTTAGAAAACTGCAAGCCTATACAAGTTTCTAAATTTAAAGCAATTGTTATTTTGTATCGTTTCAGATACCTGTGCCAGATAAAACCTCACAGTCTCTGCTATTGCAATCAGTAAAAACCAAACTAATGCAGGATGCGTGGATGAAATCAATGCCGTGTCTGCAAGTTTCATTGGAGAGAATACCTGAAAATTTAATGGCAAGTCTGTTAGCACAAAAGAAAATTAATGTGGTATGTTATTTGATAGTAAAACTAATAAATGAGTAAAACAATAAGTAAAACTTAAAAAATAGTTATTTTGAATGCATATATTAATACTAGGAAAGGAAATGATTTGTTTCTTAAACTTAAACATACATCAATGTTTAAGTAAAGTGGATGCAATTCCGCTTTTTCTCAGATAGTGTGTGAACAGGAATAATTTTAGTTCCCTTAACCTACCCACCCTTGTAAGGAATGAGCAGGGGATGTGGAATAGGATGCAGTAATATTTTTCTGTATCTCCCCTTCCCTGTCAATTAGAGGTATAGTTATTTAGATAAAAAATGTGAAAACAAACCAATAAACGAGTACAAGTCTAAACCTGATTTAATGTTATTTTCAGACAAAGGAAAAAAGGAAAGTGGGCAGACCAAAAAAGATTAACACTCAATTTAAAAATCGAACCCCAATGTTTGATTTTATTTCAGTTTAAATGTTTTTATTTTTCTCGATTGAGTTTTTGAGAATATTACGTATTGGACAAAATCGAATATTTAATCATCGTTACTATTGCAAGACGATTTACTTTATGATCTCAAAATAAGACTTAATAATCCCAAAAATACCAATTTTAATAAGTAGATAAATCAATTTTGGTCACGAAAATGGTTGCCGGAACAACACTGAAGTTAGCAAGAGATAGGCGAATGATTTAAAAGCGAATGAGCGGGGCATGTGTTGTCTCTTTCACACTTATGGCATGCGTGTGTTTTTGTCTTGCTCATTCAATGTCTATGAATAGTTCAGTCAGCTGTTGTAGTGATGTGTATTATTTTATTTTTGGCTAATCTTTTTATTATAATAATGACATACTTAGTCAAAGTATGTACTTATAGTATTATCAATGATTTTATACCGTAAATTATTTAAAGTAGACTGCCTAATTTTTACCTTTCTTAATACCTATTTAATTCCCCTTCCCATCCACTACAGATCTCCTTTCCATCCCTTCACCTATCTAATAGTTACCAAATATACTATTCCAAAGAGAGGCTAAAATGAAGTTTATATACGCGTCATGACTGTTGTCAACCGAGTTTTAGGACTTGTGATGCCGAGTATTACGAATTAGGCCTACGTTCAGCAGTGGACGACCTAAAAATTATTCCTATTAAGTTTGATTGAATTAATCTTTGGCTAGGAAAATTTATACAGTAATTTTAGAGGCTTGTAATTTTTTTATTTATTCACAAATTTTAACATGGGAAAAGATCTTTAAAATCAAGTATAATTGTTTTTTATTTTTGCGTAGATTTTATCTTTTTCTACATACGATGTATAAGAACGTATGATTTGAAATAAAAAATAAATAAATATTTTGTTTTTATTTAAAACCTCCCAATGAATATAATAACCCATATACTTAAGACGTACAAATATATTTTTTAAATATCTATGCTTTTCGAATCATTGCACGTGTCGTAGTTTAAACTAGGATTGTAGGTGAAGCGGGGCGTAAAGGCGTTAGTCGGCGCCCAGGGCGTCTAACAGAAAAGGGCGCTTGGAGTGTGAGGGTTACACAACACTCTTAATTCCCTTCCCTTAGTCACTAAAATTAATAATACGAAAGTGGGTGGATGGATGTTAGAATTTGTAGCCTAAACTATTGGACGGATCTCGATGAAGTTTGTTACAGATGTAGAACAACACGTAGGTAGGTTACTTTTTTAAATTCCGCGACAGATTCGCTGGCGGAAGCTTGTCTATTTATACTCTATACTTAATATAATAAACCGTAAACACACACTTTGTTGCCTAAGATGTCAGCAATTACAATATATTTTTGAATAATTCTTACATACATTTTCACGCCATTAGACTTGGGGGGTAAATATTATGGATAAAACCCTATTGTGGGAAAGAGACCATAAGTTGCTGCCAACATCAAGGAAGCAAGGTTGCCATGGTTTGTCATCATGTCATTTTGACATTTACAATTGATAATTTGACAAATGTAGGTAAATAATGAAATTTTTTTTTTTTATAATTTCACGCGGATGAAGCCGTACGGGAACAGCTAGTACTAATATAAAGAGGAAAGATTTGTATTTTTGTATGTATTGAAATAACTCAAATACTCCTGGGCCGATTTTAAAATTCTTTCACCGTTACATAGATAATTTATCTGTGAGTAATGTAGGCTTTTTTTAAATCTACGCGGACGAAGTCGCAAGCAACAGCTAGTAAATAAAGAGGGCGCCGCGTTGTAGAAATCTTGGCCATGGCAAGTAAAGTCGACATTGCTGTGAAACATATCCAAGCACAGCTACAGCTTTCCAGGAATGATTACGAGAAACTGCTAAAAAACACAGTTTCCTAGATAGTGTTGCTAGCCTCACGTAGCCATTAGTCTTTACTGTTTTTGTTCAAAGTTTAAAAAATTACAGTGTGAAAATGTTAAGATAAAATTAACACGATAATATCTAAATATGAGTAACCTTGAAATTGTGATGTTTTTATAAGCGTCTGTAAACAGTTGTAATTGTTCATCAAATAATGATAATGTAAATTATCCGAGAGTTATTTTAGTCTCAGATATGATAAAACATCTTTTTAAGGCGTGGTTTTATATACTAGCTGTTGCTAACGACTTCGCCCGCCTGAAAAATAGCCTATGTTACTTACAGATAAATTACTTTTCTAACGGTGAAAGAAATGTTAAAATCGGCCCAGGAGTTTTTACGTGAATCGAATACATACAAAAATACAAATCTTTCCTCTTTATAATATTAGTATAGACTAGTTGTTGCTCGCGATTTCGCCCGCGTTGAATTAAAAATGATAAAAAATATAGCCTATGTTACTCACTTGTAAGGTAGCTTTCTAATGGTGAAAGAATTTTTAAATCAGCCCAGTAGTTTTTGATATTTTCAATATATGCAAACATACAAATCTTTCCTCTTTATAATATTAGTATAGAAGTATAGATTGAGCCGAGGATACTAAGCATTGATAACTATTAGGATACTGTAGAGTCAGTTAAGATTTTCGTTGTGGCAGGACCGACTTTAGGGTAGGGCGAAGAGGGGCGTCCGCCCAGGGCACAAATCCAAAGGGGTGTCACAGGCTCATGGGCCCTTTTTCGTATTGCACTTAAGGGGCGTTGGTAATGGCAAAACCGGCACTGCATCACGTACAATCTTACTAGTCTTATCTTACTAATATTATAAATGCGAAAGTTTAGATGGATGAATGGATGTTTGTTAGAGTTTGTAGCCTAAACGGCTGAACTGATCTCGATGAAATTTGGCTTAGACGTAGAGGATACGCTGGAAGAACACATAGGCTACTCGCCTTTGTTTTATTTTAATTACACGCGAACGTAGTCTTAGGAATAAATAAAAGTTTCTGATAGTTAAATATAATTACAGTAGTCACGGTTACTCGGTTAAGTATTAAGGGTGGGATGGGTCAACGCATTTACGTTTTTTAATAAGAAAGGCAAAAGAAGGAAAAACAGTCACTTCACTATCGGGTTTTTTATTACATTGATATTAAAATAGGTAGAATATAAGACATTGTTATGTGGGATATTATAAATAATAGTTGAAGTTAATAATACAATACATTAAATTGTCAATATAATAAATAATAATAGTCTTTCTATTTCGTTTTGGAGCATAGGTACACTCCAGGAGGCATTCTATAATTATTTGGAAAATGTAGAGAAGAAATGTTATAGAATTGTCCGAAATTAATAAAAACAAACGGAATTATAATTTAACAATGTTATTAGCCCACGTACGAGAGTAGTATAAAGGAAACACCAATGACATAATGGTTAATAGTGCAAAAGTCGAGATTTTGAATCCGCCATTTGATTGTTGCTAAAACAACTAAAATCAAAATTAGTTTAATGGTTAACTAGCTTTCGCCCGCGACTCCGTCCGCGTGGGATTAAAAAAAAACAAAAGTGAGTAGCCTATGTGTTCTTCCAGACTATCCTCTACATCTATGACAAATTTCATCGAAATCCGTTTAGCCGTGTAGGCTACAAACTCTAACATGTTTGTTTATCCATCCATCTAAATTTTTGCGTTTATAATATTAGTATGATATAGTATGCCATTAAGGCATTTCCCCCACCCCCCATAGCTACGGTCATGAGCGTGACACAGAAAGTAAAAAAATATTTTTATGTTAATAATCTCCAAATTTCATCGAAATCGGTTCAACCGTTTAGGCTACAAACTCTAACAAACATCCATCCATCCATCCATCTAAACTTTCGCATTTATAATATTAGTAAGATTTGTATTGCTAGGAATGTGACATTTAAATTCATAACGAGACATATTTGCATATTTTTATTCGTCCAGTCTGCGTCATATTTAGATCTATAGACGGGCTTCCCTATGCGAGAGTTCGGTCTATATCTCGCGTATCGCTTCAGTCTGCGGTTCAATGTCGAGCGCGCGCTTGCGTCTCGCTGCGACAGATTAAAAAAATAATTAAAAATAACTTTTTTTCACTTGACCAGAGATATTTTACATCAATTTTTGACATTATTTTGACTTTTGACGTTTATATCAAAATAGAAATGGAAGCAAACGGCATTTCGGAATGCAACAACCTTGACAGTTCATTAGGACATTTTATTTTGAAAAACAGCACCAAATATGAATTTGACTCGACGGAGTACGTTGGTGATGTGAAAGTTAGCGGGAAATTTAAGAAATCTCGAAGTTTTGTTGAACTTAGTAATATGAGTTCTGTACAAAGTTTGAACTTGATGGAGAGAAGGGTGCTGGTTATTTATACAGGAGGTACTATCGGTATGGTTAAAAATGCTAAAGGAGGTGAGTATTTGATATTTTGATGATTTAATAGTAAACAGTATTGACCGAGAATTAACACAAATATTGCTAGATCATTTGACAAAAACAAGAATATTAATCTTAGCCTATTTCTATTTTTTTATTTATTTCTAAGATGTTTTCCTTCAAGTGGTCTATTACATTTTAAAATACAAAGCAATTAATGGAATAAAATTAATTACTTTTAGCTACACACATTACATTTTAAAACTTTCGCCCTCACCAGCTAAAATTATACAGTTTAGATAATTATTTCTCTTTAATATCTTAAACAAGATTTTAAAATAACTCACGGGCACTCAAATCGTCTCAAACACGTGTTAAAAACAAGTTGTATCAATAAAGAGTATTATGGAACGAATGCCTCGTCTTGCGTCATTCATTATCGTTCATGATAATTGACTGTTGTTTGTTGTTTGGTACATTTCATTCATAAACAACAACGCATCCGTAACCCACAGGGGTATGTAGAGATAAGAGTTTCTGAATTCGTAAACATTTTGTTTATGAAGATTAATTTTCATTCAAAATTTTCCGCAGAAAATGTTCTACAGAAATGTACAGCCATCTCTTTCATTCTCATTGAAAAAAATTGAGACGATAAGTGGTTATTATGACTTTTTCGAAAGTTTAACGTAGTGCTACTTCAACACAACTACATTCAAAATACAATCTTATAACTAGTTGATACAAGATGCATATTTAAAAGAGTAAATGTATGTATTAAAACCTTACGAAATTTAAAAACCGCACGCAATAACGTAACAAATTACTTTTATCTGGTGCAATTTTAATGAAATTGCACAGCGTACCGTTGTGTACAGACTAATTACTTCGCGCTCGTGTTACCATAATCCGGTAATAGATTATCGTGACTGACCTAACTGATGTAAATACATGACGTCTGTTTGTATAAGACAACGCCTCTGTAGATTGTTTACTCTGTACATAAACTCGATCACGTATATCAGTAGTAATCTACGACGTTAAAAACAATGGCCTACAGGATATAAATTATACTTTGGATAAGATTTTAAGATAAACTTCATCGGGTTCACTTTATAAACCATATGTTATCCTATTAAATAACTTTAGTTGATATGGTGTTCCATGTTAGCTATAGAAAAACAACGAAAAATCAAGGAAACTCGTTTTGTAATAAAACATCCAAAGATAATTAAAAAATACTGAAGTGCTTCAAATCCTCACTAGTTGTAGAACTTGTCTCATCACCAGCTCACTATAGGTCCCCACTGAGGGGCTCGGAGCCTACCCTAAGGTGACTAGGCCATAGACAACCACGCTGGCCAAGTGCGGGTTGGTTGACTTTACACATATCTTTGAATTTCTTCTCAGATATTACAGGTCGCGATGTTTTCTTCACCGTAAGAACGTCGGGTAAATTATGGACATATAAATTCGAAAAATCATATTGGTACATAGCGGGATTCGAATCCAAGACCTGTAGATTACCTGTAGAGTATGTCGGTCCAAAGGCAAAGCAATGTTTACAGTCCAAATTCTTCGTTCAATATCTTACTTCTTACTAATATCACAAATGGGAAAGTTTAGATAGATGAATGTATGTTTGTTGGAGTTTGTAGACTCTTAGGCATAGACGTAGAAAATATAATATAATAGTCTGGACGAACACATAGGCTAATCACTATTGTTTTTTTTAATTCCACATGAACGGGGTCGCGGGCGAAAGCTAATACTTCATCGAATCATCTAAGGAAAGTACCGGATGGAAGGAAATGCGCAGTATAATAGTGAATATTAATAAAATTGACACGCGCGAATGCAATTTTATAATGCGTTTTTGATAACATATTACCATCCACGCTCGATGGAGCGCAGGTTATAAATAAGGAACATAATAGCTCTGATGCGAGAAAAGTCATTCATTCGTTCATTCCGTCATTCGTTCTTATGACTCTTTGTATGGAAGAAAGAAAAGAGTCCGCTAGGAGCCAATGCGGTTTAAACAAATGCTTACAAATAGGCAGAAAATTAACTCAATTTTATTATGATATTTAAAAGTACAGTCTATGTTATTGGGAAATGGAAACCCGGACAAATCCAATGCTTAACCTCTGTACCATCGATGCTCTTATTAAAATAGTAGCTGCAGATTGTCATAAGTTGTTACTTTTTAACCGACTTCAAAGTAATAATAATTGTACAACATAGACATAACATCTACAATAACGGAGGTTTAAGTAACTCCAGGAACTTTTCGTTACTTTTTATAGAAGATGGTTTTGTTTTTTTAATAACATTTTTTATTTATGATTATGTTCTAGTATTGGTACCTCAAAAAGGTGCTTTTGAAAATCTGATAAGGACGTACCCACAACTACACGATAATGCCTCATGGAAGCAAAAACTATCGGAGAATAATTACGACACCAGCTTTTTGGTGTTACCAGGTTAGTAAACAATTTCTCTCGTATGGTAACCTTTTAGTTAATGTAGACTTAAATTGAGTGGCAATATAATCGATCAGTAAAATTACGCAAACAGTGAAGAAATCGAAATTGAAGATCGAGAGTGCTCCGGTGGTAGAGAAATTAGGAGGGAAAGGTTAGCATGGTGGGCATGTTATGAGCAGATATGAATTGCATGTAACAAGAAAGACGTTAGTTATGAGTGTACACCGGCAGGTAGACCTAGAAAGAGATGGATGGATTGCGTGAAAGGTGACATGATAAAGAAGGGAGTGATGACTGAGATGACGGATGATATTTGTTTGGCGGACGAAAACCCGGTGCGCCCTACGGGAGTAGGATAAGTTAGGGGAGATGTTGAACGAAGAAAATCAAAAACAAAATGTGGCAGCCCTAGGTATAATTACAATAGGAATTTTAACGCATAGATCTAAGGTTTTCACGATGAGATATAATGTTTTTAAATTTTGTAGACGCTAAGGATTCTTGTTTAAAAGTGATGTACAAAATAATGGAATATGAAGAGTTATTGGATTCTTCTAACATGACTGAAGCTGAATGGATACGAATAGCTCAAGATATAATGGTAAATTGTATTCTGAATATATGTATGTTAATAATTTAAACATAAAGTTTTATTGATCACAATTGGAAGAATATGTTCAATAAAGGAATTCTGATGGTCCACCCGTCGATGTTAAAATGGACTTTATTCTATAGAATTATGAAAATAACAAAGACATTTAATATATAGACGAGGCAGTGAACAAAATTATTTCACCGGTACTTTCTCTGAAAGGTACTATATCAGTTGTCAAGTTTAGTACGTCACCTCGTGTCTTTGTATTGACATGTGATAAAACATTTTACAAAGTTATAATAAGCTAGGCGTTGAAAAAAATGTCTCAAGTGAAGTGTCAACTTTGCCTTCTCTACTTTTTTTAATCTCTTTGGAAAATAATAATGTTTTTCGTAGAAAAACTACTCAATGTACGACGGGTTCGTCGTACTACAGGGCACGGACACTTTGTCGTACACGGCCTCTGCTCTCTCCTTCATGTTTGAGAACATTGGCAAATGCGTTGTACTAACTGGATCACAGGTACATTCGTTTATTATATTCTACTAGTTTAAAAAAAAAGTATCTATGTGTCCTTCCAGATGCTCTACAATGCCAAATTTCATCGAGATTTCAGCAGTTTAGGCTACAAACTCTAATATAGATACCACTGTTAAAGACCTGTAGATTACAAGTGCTTTAACAGTGGTAGAGCCCGCTTTAACATCTTAGCA
>LD700013.1:4256060-4269518 GCA_003118335.3 Papilio memnon | reverse complement strand
AAGCGTGACGTAAGTGTAGGGCTTTTTATTAATAAAAGGATTATTCAAAAATATGCTGTAATTGCTGACATCATCAACAAAGAAGTGTGTGTTTACTCTTTATTATATTAGTATAGATTATAAGGTGGTAAACGAGGGAGCAGGAGCAGTCACCTGATTACGCCAAACAGGCGAAGCGACTGCTTCCCAAAGACATCTGCAATTGTAATTGCCTTCCCTAAATACATGGATGATAGGATTTATTTATGGATATACTAGTAAAATAATATAAACAATACGTTTGATAATTTTGTAGATACCAATATTTGAGCCTCGCAGCGACGGCGCCGACAATTTCGTGTCATCTCTCATGATTGCAGGAACCTTGCATATCCCTGAAGTTACTATATTCTTTGGCAGTAAACTGTTTAGGGGAAATAGGTATGTATATTGTCAATTCAATATAATTTTGAACTATTATTAACTGCAAAAATATTTCTTTTCGTAACTTCGCCAACATTGTGATCTCTGCCTATTTGTAGTTTAAAGCCAATTATTTGACAAACGAAGTAGTTCACAAAGACGCTGTAAGTAATTTACGATACGATTCGCCCAAACAAACTACAATACTACAGGCAAACTACAAACTACAAACTGGTGATATTTTATTTCTAGAACGCGTAAGATATCGGTAAATAATTTCTACGCTTTCGACTCCCCGAATTGTCCACCGCTGGTAGAAGTGGGTATAAATTTCGTGGTCAACAAGAAGTTGATCTTCAAGCCGAATGTTATCGACAAATTTCAATTGCACGCTAAGATGTCCAAGAATGTGGGATTATTGAGGATATTCCCGAGCATTAGTGCGTCAGTTATTAAAGCATTTTGTCAGCCTCCTATTGAGGGTACGTAAGTAATGTTTGAAGTACTAGAGTGTAACTAACTAGGCTCTACGGTTAAACGTAGGTCTTTTTTTTATCAATAAGGTGGCAAACGAGCAAGCGGCCATCTAAATCCCCCGAAATGGCGAAGCGACTGCTGCCCATAGACATCCGCAATTGCAGATGCGTTGCTTACCCTCAATCGATGGAGAAGGAGACGCACATTAAGAGGATATTTCCCCTTCCTATGCGTCTCTTCCACCGTCAAACCCACTTTCCCATCCAATCCTTTCCTTATGAGAAAAGGGTGGAACGGGAAGGGGACTAAAATTGGGCTTAAAAGGTCTTAAAATGGTCTAGTAATTTTATTATTTCCCATATTATTTTCAGCGTCTAATAGCAAATAGCTAACTTTTAACCATTTTATGTATAACAATTTTGGAGTTTTCTTTCCTATGCATTTTAAATTATTTATTTTGAATATCTTGTTCTAAGTTATATTCCAGCTATTTGTTGCCATGGTCGTTGACACGAACATTTAGTTTATCTTGGTTATTAATTTCTAAAGACTATATCAGCTCGGTTCTGACAGTTTTAAATGTTTAACTTAACTGACAGTTAAAAATTTGTCTACACTGAACTGAGAATCTATAGCGGGCATTAGAATCATTTAGAGAAATTCAGAAAAAACATTATTAGTATGCGATTATTCGATTTTCCTAGGTGTGGTATTGGAGAGTTATGGCGCGGGTAATATACCATCGAACAGAAAGGATGTTCTAGAAGAAATTAAAGAAGCAGTGAATAGAGGCGTCATTGTTGTTAATATCACGCAGTGTAATACGGGCGCGGTCTCGTCTCTGTATGAGACTGGAAGAGTGAGTCATTTACCAATCACCATTCACCATTCACCATTCATCATGTCATTCATCAGGTCACCAGCAAATAGTGATATTGCCCATCTCTAATTTGCCCAGTAAATTTATAAATGTCCGAAATATAGTTATTGATATGAATTTACTAGTTGCATGTGATTTCGTCCGCGTCTAATTAAAAAAAAAAGTAATATAGCCTATGTTACAGATAAATTACCTTTCTAATGATGAGAGAGTTTTTAAAATCGGCCCAGTAGTTTTTGCCAAATACATATAAAAATGCAAATCTTTCCTCTTTATAACAGTATAGATTAGCATTTACCTTTTGTTTTTATTCACTTCGAAAAAGATCGAATGAAACCAGTTCTATCCAGTTTTAACAAATATTTCTCTAATAGTGCATTTAAATTACAACTCTATTCATATGGAATTACAGATGATATCAGAATGTGGTGTCGTGTCAGGTTATGACATGACTCCCGAAGCGGCGTTGACGAAACTGTCCTATATTCTGTCGAAAACTGATCTCACCCTACAAAAGAAGACGGAGGTGATTTTGCACTGTATTGTAGTCTAATAAGGTTTAGTTTTGCATATTAAATTATATGTTCGTTACAGCTTATGTCTAGGAATATAAGAGGAGAGTTGACAAATACATCGACCATAGCTATTGAGGTAATTATTAAAAAAAACTTAAAATGAGTGTTTTTGGTCTTGTCACAAATGTCATTTCTTTTAAAGGATCATACCTTAATAGATGCAATAGCTAGCAGTCTTAATATAACATGTCCAAGGAAATTAGTAGAAGTAACAGAGAAGGTGTTTACCGCTCTTCTCTTCTATGCTATAGATCATAACGACTTCCGAGGAGTTAAAAAGATGCTAGGTAAGTAAATGTTTTTAAAAATCCGAATTTATACTATTTTTTTAGCTGATAAGTCTCTCTTAGTGATATCTATATAAAAAATCTCCCTTAGTTATCAATTAAAAACTCGTAAGGACCTGTCCCACCAAATTGTAAATTGTATGATAACAATTCTACGTGTAAAATATGTGATGAATATCGGATTTTGTTCCCTTATCTGAAAGTGACGTCATTTTTAAGCTATATGAACCTCTATCAGTCAGTGGTGGGACAGGACCTTAGAATTTAAAGACGTTATTTTACATTATTTTCTCCTATTATAAAGAGGAAAGATTTCTATTTTTTAATGAATAAATTGAAAAACTACTGGACCCTTATCTGAAAGTGACGTCATTTTTAAGCTATCTGAGCCTCTATCAGTCACTAGTGGGACAGGCCCTTAATGTGGCAAGTAAAAGCAATGTGTAGATAGATTTTTGATGAACATATCTCCCTTGTGGTTCATAAAGTCCGTTCAGTTTTAACTGACAGTTTTAACTAAAAATCATGTTCAGTTTTAACTGTTTATAATTTTATCTTCACACGCACACTTTTATAACAGTTTGACTCTTCAGTTAAAACTGTCAGAAATTAGTATAGTGGGCATTGTACCTGCGGCTACAGTTAAAATATGTTTAACTAAACGGTGTTTGAATGTATTTGGGGTAATAAAGTATCTAAGAGCGTCAGTGGCTCAGTGGTTTGAGCACTTGACTTGTAATCTACAGGTCTTGGGTTCGAATCCCACCGCCATGTACCAATGTGATTTTTCGATTTTTCGAATTTTCATATGTACATAATTTACCCGACGTTCTTACGGTGAAGGAAAACATCATGCAACCTGCACATATCGGAGAAGAAATTTAAAGATATGTGTGAAGTCAACCAACCCGCGTTTGGCCAGCGTGGTTGACTATGGCCTAGTCACCCTAACCGTAGGGTAGGCTCCGAGCCCCTCGATGGGGACGTATAGTGAGCTGGTGATGAATAAAGTATAATGTTTAATATTCTAGATATGGGTGCCGATGTAAACGTGCAAGACTCTGATGGTAAGACTGCCTTACATCAAGCAGTTATTAAAGGGAACATTGAAATTATTGAATATCTCCTCAAGAATGGAGCCAGTGTTCATATGAAAACAAGGTAAGAGTTATGTCTTTGAGTTGTATTATTTTTAAACTCTAAGGGCTAGTCCCACGAAATTGTAAATTGTCTGATAACAATCCAACGTGTAAAATATGTGTTGTTAATATCGGATTTGGTTCCCTTATCTGACAGCGACGTCATTTTTAAGCTATCTGAACCTCTATCAGCCAGTTGTGGGGCAGGCCCTAGGCTTTTAAAAACGTTATTTTACATGCTTTTCTCATATTATAAAGATGAAAGATTTGTATTTTGGTAATTAATAAATTTAAAAACTACTGCACCGATTTCTATAATTGTTTTTCCATTAAAAGCTACATTATGACTTATAGGCTATATTTATTACTAGATTTTTTTTAATTCCGCGCAGACAGCAAAATAATTACTATATTGCAAAACGGGATAAACTTTATTGCAGCATTTAGATTTAGCTTAACCGATTAAGTTAGATAATTATATATCGGTACTTATAAATGCGAAAATTTGGATGGATGGATGTTTGTTTGATATCACCAAAAAGGCTTGACGGATGAAAATTGTCACAGACCTGTTAAAACATAGACTACCTACTAAATATACCTAAATTCCGGTCAAACAAATTCAGTCAATAGCTTTCATTTACCGATTACGTATCAAGATTAATCGGTCGAACTTTCCTGCGCAATCAGATGCGGGGAGTCCCCTCTCCTGACGGCGGTGAAGCACGACGAAGAGTCGGTGATAAAACTCCTGCTGCAGTGCGGAGCTCACCTCACCACCGCTGACTCTAACGTGGTGATGGCGCTGCTGTCGCTGGCGGCGAGGAGCGGGAATATACGGATGCTGGAGTCGCTGAGGATGGCGGGAGCCAACCTCGGTGGATGTGATGAGTTGAAGCAGACGCCGTTGCATCAGGTCAGTGAATGGTGAATGAGATTATGTGATGATTGAATGACATTACGTGGATGATGAATGACATTACGTGAATGGCAAATGATAATATGTAATAAGTGAATGTCATAAAGTGATTAATGGTGATTGTCATTACGGGGATGGTGAATAATATTATGTGAATAGTGAATGAGATTGCATGGTGAATGGTGAATGATATTACGTAATGAATGGTGAATGAGATTGCGTGGTGAATGGTGAATGAGATTACGTAATGAATTGTGAATGACATTACGTAAAGAATACTAAATGAGATTACGTGATGAAAGACATTTAGTAATTAATGGTGAGTAACGTAACGTGATGAATGATGAGTGACTAATAATGAAAGAAATAATTACCAAGTAAAATTATCTTATGTTCTTCGGTTATGTTTTAGGCAGTACTTTGTAATCAAGAATGTGTGGTACAATATTTGATCGGTAACAACGTGAGGACGGATTCGACGGACGTGTTGGGCTACACCGCGCTCGCTTACGCCGAGAAGTTGGGCCACGAGAAAATTAAACGCACTTTGAGCAATAGAGCAGTACTCTCCGTGTTACATACAGAATAAACTTCAGTGTAATGTTTTTGTTTGAAATTGTATTTAATATTTTTTTTAGAAACTGTTTTATTGTAAGAATATATAATATTTTTTGTGGAATTTAATTGTTTTATTTTGACTTTTCTCAAACTTTCAAAGGTAAATGTTAGGTCATTTGCAATAGATTTCACACTATTGACCTTTTGACAGCAACTTCTTTGCATGACATAATAAAGAGAAAAGATTATGTATTTTTGTATGTAACTAATAAACTCCAAAACCAGACCGATTAAAATAGTTTACCACTAGTAACAATATCGACGTTATGGTAGGGTGACCGCTCAGGGCGCCGGAAATGTAGGGTCGCTACAAACACAAAAGGGCGCCTCAAACTCATAAAAGGGCGTCACAGACTCATAAAGGGCGCCACAGCCTCATAAAAGGGCGCCACAGACTCATAAAAGGGCGCCACAAACTCATAAAAGGGCGCCACAGACTCATAAAAAGGCGCCAAAGACGCATATAGTACCTTTTTTGTATGGGTTTACTGCATTTAGGGGTCGCCACAGAAACTCGTCTAGAGCGCCTGTAATGCTAAAACCGGCAAAGATTAGAAAACTACATTATCATTGAGTAACATAGACTATATTTAACCTAATAGGACGAGTTGGATTAAAAAAAAACTATTAAAATTCCATTGTTAATTTATTAAGGGTTCGCATTCTAGGATAAAGTATTTCTATAAGATAAATTTTCTACGATTTGTGTGAACTGATATTCATTTATTGGACAAGGTCTGAAGCTTTCACAATCACCTCCAGTTCTGCCAACTCTATATGCATCATCGACCGCAGTGGTGTTGAACATCGACGATAGTAACTTATTTCTGAAATAAATGTACAATTAATCTAATTTAATGATTCAAAGTGTTTTAAAAATCCCTGAAAAAGGTTTGAAAAGGACCACAAAATGAAGGGCACTAGATATGGATCACTTTAAGTATAACCGACATTAGTAGAATTTTAAAAGGGAGATAAACCAATAATAATTGACACAATTTTTAAAAATGTAGTTTCCTGTACATTTAAAAATATAACAAGCCTGAAGGAATATGTTACAAAGCTATTTTACCTGGCAATTTTCTTCAACGTATTTAGATTTCTAATGTTGGTAGTCCGACCAGCCAAACACGCAAGTCGAGCTGGACAACTTTGACCCTTAGATATTATGATATTTGCAATATCCATAAATCCATCAGGCATATAATAATCATCTCCTGAAAATAATTAACTATAAAATTAATGTGAAAGAATAGTTTTAGAAATGTATTTTTGTGGTCTCTATCTAGAGCCCTCTGTGACACGAGTCGTTAATATGTATTTATTTTTTATGTGGCAACAATCCTGATTCTATTCGGCCAGCTACTTTTTATTTTATTTTTTATTTTATTCACCCTAAAAAAACGATCGAATGTTTTCCTTTATATCGTTTTAAAGTCCCTGCCTTTAAGAATAATTTTTACTTTAATCATATTAATTTTCATTAAAAATAATTAAAACCGTAAACATAAAAAATAAAACGACCATCGAGTGGGCGATGACGTTCTATATTTAAATAACAAAACTGTTACAAAATTGTCAGTCACATTAAAGTCATGGCGTAAAGTCGTTTTAAGGATTACAAAATAAAATTTCAGTGATAATATCCGATTCAACCGGCTATAAATAATAAATCAGTAAGTATTTATGTATGTATTAAAATGTACAAATCTTAGACATATAAAAATGTCGCCTTGTAGAACATTCTTTCTTTGTGATTTCTTATTAAAAGAGGCAAGGAAAACGGTAGAAAATAACCAAAAATGCGAATATCTGTTTAGATGGCATCGTCACAGACGCTAATTATTAAATGATGACATTTTTTAACTTTAATTGACACGTTCTACCAAATTTTATCATCCAAGACAGTCCTAGGCCAGGTAATTTCGAAGTTTGTTACCTTGTTTACTATATGACTTTAGATTTTACTTTTTAATTAATATTTGTTTCATAATTAAATTTTTTCAAACATCAATTTTAAGTGCACAACTGCAATGAAAATCACAATTTTGTTTTCGTACTAATATGTTTAAATTATGAAGCAAACAGATTTTGAGTAATAACCTATAAATTATCAAGATTCAAATGTTTGAAGACGTCGAATCTGATACAAAACCATTGAACTCGACAGGTCATGGAGCAACTGTACATGCTTGAGATGTTCATTGACAAAGTCACAATTTTTGTATCCGATGACGATGAAAAGAGCGCAAACAATAAAAAACTGATCGTTAAAATTAAATTTGGACCTAATGCTGAATTTATTATAAAAGAAGGACAACTGGCGATAAACGAAGGCAAAGATGATGATATTATCGACGTTGATGAGAGAGGTCGGAAGAAATGGACGAGAACCATCAGAGTGGGTAAATCCTATCTGTTTCCGTCATACCCAGACACGTTACTAGTGATACTCAGTAAGTTCCCACTGGAAATAGAAGTATGGAACGATGATGACACTGAAATTAACATATTTGTTGGCGTCGGTACTATGTATTGGCAAACAGAATTTTTCCACATGCTGAAAGAAACCGCTGATGTATGCAAGGTTCATGAACCTTTATCGATTAAAGAAAATGCGCGTTTGCTAGCAGAATGTCATTGCAAACAAGTGGGAGAAATCTCCTTTATTCTCAGACTTAGCGCATTAGGTAATAGTATAATAACAGAATTCCAACAGCCGATGAGAGATCCTGATTCCTTTGTATTTAGAACAAATAAAGCTCCGAGCATGTTTGAGTGTAAACGAATCGAAGGCGACAATCCTAACTTCTGTATGGTAGGTAGTCTATATGAGACAACAACACTGGAAGACCCAGACATTACAAAGAACGCTGTCACGAAAATAGAAATCTGTACAGAAGCTTCGACCTGTGGCATAGACAAATTAGGTCCCGAAAGTACCTGTAAGCATGGAGAAAAGGATAAACGACCATATCCGATAGACAAGATTAGAATGGGAGATATACGTGGTCCTTGTGGTAACGCTAACTGCCCCTTAGCACATAAAGTTAAAACTTATATTAGGAATCTGGATAGCTACAAAAATAAAGTCGGTGTCGTTAGTAATAAAGGTGACAATGTAACGAAGAAAATATGTGGCAAGTGTAATTGTAAAGATGATCGCTGGCACAGGGAAACTTGTCCACTAAAGAAGGAAGCTACGCCCAAAGTTGAATGCGAAGGTTGTAAGGGAGTCACTGAAGAAGGAGAAACATGTGAGGATCAAAAGAAAAAGTTTATGGGCACAGGTGTTACTCCGAGAGGTAGTAAAACGCAAGTCAATTTCTTATTTAGTACTGTCAAATTTCAAGGCCTTAATGGCGGTGCTCAATTAAGGAATGAGTTTATACAGAACTCACTTATGGAACCCTATTCAAAATCTGATTCGACCAACAAGAGTGGTTGTTCCTGCTCTCAAGAGCAGACATTTTGTAATTCTGAAGATATAAAGTGTTTGGCAAATCAGGATATTTCAATGGAGGGTCAAGAGAAAAATGTCGATACTGATGACTCCAAATGCTTCATTAACGTTTACAATTGCGTAGTAGTTCGCGATGAGAAAGATTGTTCTTGTAATCCCCCAAAACCGGCTCCATTATGCAGAACATTTGATTGCGAATGCCTTAGTAAACTGACAGAAATTGCATCAAGAAAGAATCATAAACCTTTTTGTCCTTTGTACAAGCACAAGCATAATTGTCCTGTGACAAAGATTCATGAAGAAGAGACTCAGAAGGAGGACGAGGAAGACGAAACTGAGCCGTTACCTTACGGGTTGCCTCCGATAAGCCTTGGGCCTTGTCCTATTATGGGAAGACCGTGTAGCGTTCCAGATGGGTTCGCTAAGATGTACAAGAATGCGGCATTGCCAGCTCTACCACCTAGTTATAGCGATGCTGGTAAGGTTTGCTGTTCTAAAGAGTATGAAAGGGTAAAGAAAGCGTTGCAGGAGTATATGAAATACGAAAAAGACCACGATTATAGATGTGTCAACAAATTCGATGTTGATACTGAGAGACGATGCTGCGACAAGGAGCAGCAGCTAATGGCTCTGATGGGGAAAGGCTGCTGTGGCGCTCATAAGATGGCAATTCAAGAAAAGTTCAACGATAAGAAGTAGTTTCGGATATGATTCATTGACATTTTATTTTGTAATCTACAGACGTTGTAAATCTTGGTCAATATTTTTACATTTACTAATCTATTCCTATTTAAAGAAGAATCTTTTAATAATGCGCTCATCTTTCATCTAACAATCTATGTCATATTTATTTTCTGTTAACAATCCTAATGTAATAAGTGACATTTATTTAATTTATATAAAAAAACTATAACACGCCTTGGGTTTTCTTATTTTACTAAACATAAATCCTTCAATGTGTAGTCAGAATAAAAATAATTAACTTATAATAGTTTGAATGTTGACCGTAGTCATCATAGTATAGAAAAAGTAGCAAATGCTACAGGCCCACAAATTTTGAGGCCCCGCGCTCCAACGCCTGTCTGACAGTAATTAAAAATATGTTTCATTTAATACCCTAAACTTGAGAAATTAAAGCAAGCCAAGGGCCTCTTGACAGACTTTGGTACAGGCCCCGCGCTGGCTTAAACCGGCACTGACCGTACTAGGATGCGACCAAAGACTAATGATTTGGTCAGGTGATTGAAGACTACTAGATAATGTTAGGAGACCAGCCTTTGTAATTTCATAACAAAAGGTCTGAGTCAAAAAACCAGCGAAGGAAGTTCTCCTGCCTCTTGTGGTTTGTAGTATGCGATGTATGATTCATTCAACGGATTGTTTTAAGATTATCTGATAACATGGGCGAGGATGAGGAAAACGACAAGAAGAAGAAGAAGAAGAATGCATCTAAATATAATTATTCTTTCGGAGATGAATATCCAGGTATTTACTTGACCTTTTTTATCTAAAAGCTATGTTACAACTGCGTCTACTAGACTTCAGTAAGATTGTTCAATGTCTCATCTTGTCTTTTTTATCGCTTCATAGGGAACCTGATCGGCCACAAGACATGCAATCCGTTCCAGCCTGGCCTTCCAGTGCCTGCGGAGATGGGCTGGCTGTGGAATGCACCAGATATTCCAGGCCTTAGGGTATATATTAATAACGTAGCGAAACCCGCTTAAGCTAATCAAACAGCTCAGTTTGACGAGATACTTTGCTGCTTTTATTTTAATCTGTTAACATAATTAAGCCTTGCTGTCATCTGACAAGTCAGTTTCTTAGTCCAGCGTCATACCTTCTCAAAGTAAATGATGTTTACAGCACATACGGAATGATGCAGTAATAATTTATTTTCTAGCCTAGGCGTGGTTGGACGCCGGGTGGTATTGGCAAAAGTATCGCTAAAATGATGACCTTCAAATGCCCTCGAGGTGGCCAAGACAAGGATAAGAGTAAAAAGAAAAAGAAGAAAGGGCAGAGACCTGGTGCCGACATGGGGGGAGGTGATTCGGAACCCGAAGAGCCTCTTGAACCCAAGCCCGCGTTGAAAGTACAGAGAAAGGGAGACATCTTTACTATACAGGTATGTAGCCTTAGTTTATTTCTATATGATTACTTCCTTTGAAGAAACGGCAATTTAGATAAGTGGATCCAACAGTGGAGGGGAGACCTAGAAAACGGAAATGTCTTATTCATGTGCATCCCTTTCTCCGTTTATTAGAGATAGGCACTTGTAGTTCCGGAAGTCTATGGCCAGTGGTCGATTCACTATTTCGGAGAATTCAGTTTGCCGCTCGTTCATTTGCCAACTTTTAAGAAAAAATGAAAGTCTTTGATAAGATAAATTTTTATCAATTATAGCTTCGCAATATTGAAATGTATGTGGTTAAATATAGAGACATTATTTCTTCAAGGTAAATCCGTTAAAAGACCTTACTGAGATCGATCCTAATGAAGATCCCTACGTTGACTGCGATCCAATGGTCTTTAAGATTATAAAAAAGCGCAGTCCAGAGGAACAGGCTAAGGTGGAAGCTCGTAAAATGGTTAAACTTAAAAAGCAAAGAGACGCTGACATACGAAAAGCATTAGCCGAGGCAACCGAGGATATTTGCAAATGTGCTTACATGGACGTATATTGTAACGATTTGAGTGCTATAGATAAAGTTATTGAGAGTTGTCCAGCGTTTAAAGAACCAGATTGTATATGCAAAGAGGAATCTCTCAGTTCTTTATCAAGTAATGCTACTTGGGATATAGAGTATACTCCGCCGTTTGGTTGTTTCGATTTAGCTCCACGAAAGCGTCAGAATCTAATACATGTTGAGACCCAGTATTTGCCTGAAGATGCGGGTATTGTTGAGGTTACGAAAGTCAATAAGAAATCCTTCACCTCAATTAAGCCGAAGAGAGCTTGCGGTCCAAGGAAATTGAGAAAGATTTGTACACCGTGTGCTAGTACGTTTTGTTCTTAATTTTGTTGCTAGTAAAAAGTGGTTCGGTTCTTTTTTTAATAAAAAAAACTAAGACAATATATTTCTATGCAATGTCTGTTACTTGAAAATTTGTGTTAAGTCAACTTATTTATCTTGTTAGAGTATATTAAAAATTAAGTGCAAATTAATTTGTTTAAAATATTTTTACAATGCAGGATGTCCCGGGATGCGGTGAACAAAAGAAGACTTCAAGTTTCTTGTCCACAAATATTATTTTATCAATATTATATTTAAAATGTTGGCTTGTTTGGTCGTGACGTGACTAAATGGTTGAAATGAATTCAACATTCTGAATAAGTCGAATAACATTATTTTATTTTAACCAAAAAAATAGTCATTTGTTTCGGCAAAATTTAGCTGCGATGTTAAGATGAAGGACTGGACGATTGAGCGGCTTAATTATTTTTTTTAATAAATTTTTTCTAATACCAAACAAGGTTTTTTATTATTTTTCGTGAAATTATATAGGCTATACGATTAAAACGAAATCTTAATAATACTTACGTCTGTTATATCGATGGTTTTGTACAGTAATGCCCTTGCTGAACACTGAAGCAAGTAGACTGGTTACAATTACCAGGGCACCGCCAAACGCTAGTGATTTCGTGTCGAAGTTTATTTTGGGCAAACCCTGCAAATTAACAATTTTATTGCTTCTGATATGAAAAGGGATATATTTTGCGATTCCGTCTGTAATAGACCAAGATCCCATAGTCGGCAGACTTACGATATTTCAGTAAAAAAAGGTTAGAAAAAAATTACACTTACCAAAGTACTGTCTGGATGGAGGTTAGCGTTTTCTTTGATAGGTATTTTTAAAAATGGAATCGAAAAATCTAAATTCACCTAAAAAATTATAAAGCAATTTTCGTCAATCTTTGTAAAACATTCCTAAAGTATATAAAAATCTTTAACAAATCGTCGGTTAAATAGAAAAATTGCAATATTAAAATCTACATTAATATTATAAATGCGAAAGTTTAGATGGATGGTTATAGTTTGTAGCCTAAACGGCTGAACGGATCTAGACGAAATTTGGCGTAGATGCAAAGCGCAAACTGGAAGAACATATAGGCATAATTCGCAGGCGAAAGATACTATATATTGTTAACAGTTCTCTTTTTAAAAATAATTTGATTTTGCGAATTTTTTTAATGTCATTTTTCTATTTAATCAAGGAAATACGTACACCAATTCCATCGGAGAATGAATTAAACGAGATTATCTTCGGTGATCGTTGATTATCATTTCTATCACAAGAGATTAAAGTTAATAAACAAAAGAATAACAATATTTGAGGTGACATTTTTTAAATTTTAACTAATAAAAATGTTTCTCTTATTAGAATGTTGCGTCTGTCGTCACTTGTGGCTTAGATAAGTTACTGAAGTTGTCACCTTAGTTTTCTTCATTGTGCACTAATAATGAAATGACTAGGAAGATTCGACAGTTTTGCATGAGAGCGCATGGTTATAGAATTATAAACTAATAGACGTGGCAACTAAAGTAGCAGAATTTTCAGTGTCACCGAGCACTAATAATAATTATAATTATTATTTATTTCAAGCCCAAACATATCTCATAAAGTTGTTAGTCTCTTATACTATGACAGTAACAGTACATTATCTATACTTTTAATATAATAAATAAACACACA
>LD700013.1:4213096-4231112 GCA_003118335.3 Papilio memnon | reverse complement strand
GTTCCTGCAGGTAAATAGCAAAGCGTAGTCAGTATAATCCGTTGCCAGGACGTAGATGGTAGCACCGAAGGACGCTAAAACAATTAAAATTTGTTAAAAAATGCTCCAATAAATATTTGTATAAAATAGATCCAGTAGTGATATACGACGTAATAATCGTAAAAAGTTATAGACATTTTTAGATATTTATAGCCTGTCCCACCACTGGCTGATAGAGTCTCAGATAGCTTAAAAATGACCTCACTCAGATAAGGGAACAAAATCCGATATTTCCATTATATATTTTACACGTTGGATTGTTATCAGACAATTTGGTAGAACAGGCCCTTAATCTAGAATTATTTTTAATCTTACTTCCTGTAGAATCGGTGAGCGTAGCGTTCAGAACACCTTTCCCGTCTGTAGAAATGGTAGCACTAACGTTGATAGTATTCAGTCTTTCATTGTCTACGTAAGTCTCACTGATCGTCAAAGTGTTTAGAGTGCTGGTAATTGTCTTTGCTGCACATTCTCCTCTTTGGAGTTCTGATGGGAATCTCGCAGCCTCAAACCATGTTCCACCGAACTGAAAGAGAATAGATATTGTAGTTCTTGAATGTTCATTCCTATTTCCACTGATTTTACTTTTACATTCTCTGATTAATATTGCCTTATTAAAATATTACTAGTATAACAAAATACTTGTGATGCTGTTGATTGATAATCTTTTAACTTTGGTAGAGTTCGTTTGTCTCTCATCATAAAATGTGTAGGCACCAAATTCTAATGGTTTCAATTACTTAATTCTAAATAAACAAATGACCTTCACTTTCCTACTTATTCGCTCTTTACTTGGGGCCTTCAAAAAAAGACTGAAGTATTCATTTTCTTGCCGTACCATCTTTCGACCACATCATCATCTTTCCCCTTATCGATCTCCCGTAGGGTCGGCGCAACAGGTTTTTGTCCTCCACATAACTCTATCATACGTCATCTCAGTCGTCACTTTCTTGATGTCACCTTTCACGCAATCCATCCATCTCTTTCTAGGTCTACCTCTATCAGTGTACCTCCACACTCATAGCTACAATCTTTACATTTAGACACATCTTTCGACCACATCATCACTTAATAGGTGGTGAAGCGCTAGCTTGATAGACATGAAAAATTGATCCTTACAGCGTTAACATTGAAATCAGTAACAGGGTTCTGTTCTTCACAAACTCCGTTCAGTATGACAGGTCCGCCATTGTTCTCAGGGTAATAGAAGCAATCGTCATCAGTGTGACCTCTTGACACGTAGTAATCATTGCGTAGTACTGGTATACTTGTTATCACGTTGTTGATGGCCTGTTCTGCTACCGCTGTGAGGTTCGTCTGTCTGCTTAACTTCCAGCTTGAAACTATTGTAATATATTGAGAGATAGATTAGTTACTTCTTATTATAATGTTACTAACTTTCGTCCGCGACTCCGTCCGCGTGGTATAAAAAAAAAACTAAAGTAAGTAGCCTATGTGTTTTTCCAGATTATCCTCTACTATACCAAATTTCATCCAGATCCGTTTAGCCGTTTAGGCTACAAACTCTAATAAACATTCATCCATCTAAACTTTCGAATTTATAATATTAGTAAGATAAATGCGAAAGTTTATATAGATGTTTGTTAGAGTTTGTAGCCTAAACTGCTGAACGGATCTCGATATGGCATAGATGTAGAGGATAATCTGGAAGAACACATAGACTACTTGTTTTTGTTTTTTTTTTAAATTTCATGCGGACGTATTCGCGGGCGAAAGTTATGTATTACAATGTTTTCTATAAGTGGAAAGTTCGACTGAAAGCATCAATTTGGATAAATTTTCGTTTGATTTTGCTGGGTTACTTTTAAATCTTGCAGAATACGTACCTCTACGGGATTCAGTGTTGATGTTGGAACAGGAGTACACTAAGGCAAATCCGGTGTAATCAGTTGATAATACCCAGTATGGAGTGCTGATAGTCGCTGAAATTAAAGAAATAGATACTTAGAAGTAACGTACAATTAAAAATTATATATCCTTCCGATTTCAGATCGAATATTGATCAGAAAACTGCACCGTAAGAGCTATAACTAAATATGTATGCTATGACAAGTTTTCAGGATTGCATTATCAAATGGGTAGAAAATTAACGTCCTCGTGTGGGCTGACGGTTTCTTACCATTGGTCCCAGCAATAGGGAATGTGACGGTAAATTTGGCTGAGCCGTCGTTAGAAGCCGGTACAGCGACAGCAGTTATAGTGTCTAATAGCTGGTTGATGACTTGTGTGTTGAAAACGTCCACGCCGTTAGGTGTGAGGTTGTATGTGGCGGTCGCACAAGTACCGTCTTGGAACTCCTGAGGATAGCTCTCGATGTCGTACCAAAGACCCATATACTGAAATAAAAGCATAACGTTGAAAGGAGTTGAAACATCTAAGATTAGAGAAATGAGAGTCGCGTAGAGGAGTTGACATTCATGCACATGGTAAACAACTTTGAAAGAAAAATAATAACATACTTAAACCGCAATTAGTCTAGCAATATTTACATTTTACACACTTTTGTACACATAACGTGTATCTACATTTTTACTGAGGTAAGTCACCCTATAAATTAAATACTAACTCTTGCACCCGACTTCGACCGCGTGAAATTAAAAATTGCGAAAGATTTTTTCAAATTTCTGTAGTTTTTGAGTTATACAAAAAAATACAAATCTTTTCTCTTAAAATAGATAGATAACAAATCTACATTTAGGGATGGCCTTAGTAACATATAAGGACTCTAATTGGAGAAGCACATATAAATTATGAACATTACCGCATTAAGATTGAAGTTGCGCACGACTGGAATGCTTTCATCACACTGGCCTCTGAAGACGACTGGTCTGCCGTCGGGAGTTGGGTAGTAGAAGCAGCTGTTATCAGTGTGCTCTATCTTCTGGTAGTAGCGCTCATTGAGCACATTGATGCTGTTAACAGTATTGTTAATGTTCCTTTCAGCATTAATTGACAATGATCTCGTACGACTGAGCTTCCAACTCCAAACTGAAATGATATTACAACCGATGTAAGTACTATGGAGTAATATTTCTTCTCAAATCATACTAATATTATAAATGCGAAAGTTTAGATGGATGTTTGTTAGAGTTTGTAGCCTTAACGGCTGAACGGATCTGGATGACATTTGGCATAGATGTAGAACATAATCTGGAAGAACACATAGGCTACTTACTTTTTTTTTTATTTCCACGTGGACGAAGTTGCGGGCGAAAGCAGTAAGAATAAATATGGTCTAAGGATATTACAAATTTTATAAATTTTTCGTCAAATGTCCCCACCGAGGCTCAGAGCTTACGCAATATTAGGTTTCAGTTAAAAGTGGAGTTGGTTGACAATCATTATATAGACTGAGATTCCAATGGTTTGACCTTCCCTCATCATTTTCCTGATAAAACCAAAACGGTTACATGTTTAAAAACATGTGGAATTTCTTACAATGTAGGTTACAGGTAATTTTGTGAGGGAAGGTTACTGACGTATATATATATTCACTATCGAATTTTGTACAGAAATATAGGTCTTTCTCTCAATTTGATGTTGCTACAGTCTTACCTCTTCGTCTTTCAGTATTAATATTTCGACAACTATAAACTAGTGCATATGTATCGTAGTCGGTATCCAATATCCAATATTCTGAAGGTTGTGAGGCTGAAACAAAATGCTGAGGTTAATTTAAATAGAAACGATACATATCTGAAATAAAAATCCTAATTTCGTAATAATCTTCTCTTTGATATGAGTCATTAATCCAACTCGAACAAGCATCAAAATAAGGACTTAATTTTTATTATGCCATCTTACTAATATTATAAATGCGAAAGTTTAGATGGATGGATGGATGGATGTTTGTTTGAGTTTGTAGCCTAAACGGCTGAAGGGATCTCGATGAAATTTGGGATAGATGTAGAGGATAGTCTGGAAGAACACATAGGCTACTTGCTTTTGTTTTTTTTAATTCCGCGCGAACGGAGTCGCGGGCGAAAGCTAGTAAGTTTATAAAGATGCCTTGCGCGATAACTGTCACAATCTTACTAATATTAAAAATGCCAAAGTTTATTAGGATGGATGTTTGTTAGAATTCATAGCCCACGGCTGAACGGATCTGGATGAAATTTGACACAGATGTAGAGCATAGTCTGAAAGAACACAGGCTACTCATTTTTGTTTTTATAATTCCACGCGGACAGAGTCGCGGGCGAAAGCTACCTATAAGAATAAATCTTTAATATTAATCAAAACTTACTGCCAGGGAAGGTAACAAGTAATTTTCCTGTATTATCGGTGGTCGCTAGTACGGCAGAGCCAGTCATAGTGTCCAAGGTCTGGTTGATGACTTGAGTGTTGTATACATCGACTGTGCCGTTCGGAGTCAACGTGTAAGTAGCCTCGTTACATGCTCCGCTTTGGAAGTCGGATTCATAGGTTTCTATGAGACGCCAACGTCCTGCGTACTGGAAGAACGTAATCAAAACGGTGAAAAATGAAGGATTTTCAACTAAAGTCAAGGTTATTTAAGCATTATTACGTATAGGCGAAGACACACCTGGTAAATATAATTGTTTTGACTACGACGACTATAAATCGCGATTTAAAACAAAACACACTCAATGCGTAACAGGCCGTAATCGACCTGACGCAGTACTTAAGCTGGTGCGGACGAAGAAAACTATGTCCCTCTCGCTAGTGCGAAAAGATTATCTCAGGTGTATACATTATGTTTCCATAAAGTTACAGCAATTTAATCTATCCTAGTGCTGTGGTCTAGAAAGACCTGCCGACTGGCGGCAATATCACTAGGGGCTTATTTTGTTCCGCCGCATCAGATTAAGAACTATGATTTTATTTGCCGCAATAAACGTGTTCAATACATCCAGTTTCTCGCTGGAAGTTCTATGAGTTTTGACAATCTGAGATCTGAGTTATTAGAGATTTAATGAATTGAAATTAAAATACTGGAATTTTTTATTTAAATTTATAGTGATACTTACTCTGACAGGGTCAAAGTTCTGCACCACTCTGATGTTAGGGTCACATTGTCCAACAAACTCTACAGGTGATCCGGGAGATAGTTCAGGTAAGAAGAAACAACCATCATCGGATTGGTCTATATCTTCATAGTACACGTTGTCTAATACCGGATTATTAGCAATAGCATTATTAATAGTGGTGTTAGCTGCTGCAGATAATTGCTTCGTTCTACTGAGTTTCCAACTGTACACTGTTGGGGAAAGAATAATTCGTAATTTGCATAGCATATGAAATCATTTAAGGATTTCAAGATTACAAACCTGCTCTGAAATCATTTCCTCTGTTAACACAGCTGTACGCCAAAGCGTAATTATCGTAATCCGTGCTCAAAACCCAAAATGGAATTTGAATTGCTGAAACAAATATTTTTACAATTTACAAATATTTCAATCACACTAAAAGAAGCATTTAAAAATATGTCTATCAGTTTCTTTTGGGAGCTTTGTGGTACATCCATACATCCATACAAATATTATAAAGATAAAACATTTGTATGTTTGCATGTATTGAAATAAATTAATAACTACTGGGCCGATTTAAAAAAATCTTTCACCGTTAGAAAGGTAATTTATCTGTGAGTAACATAGGCTATAATTTCACGCGGATAAAGTCGCAGGCAACAGCTAGTTGTGTATATTATAATGACATTGACAATATTATATAAACTTACGTTCCGAGCCTCCTGTGAGAGTGATCAACAATCTCCCGCTTCCATCAGTCGATGTGATACTAACAATGCTTTCGGACATGAACAATTGCTGGCCTTGAACGTTGAAAGATTCAAGATCTGCTGTACTGCTATTGATTTGTGAATACTGATGAGTAACACATTGACCCGTTTGTTGATCTTTAGGATACGCTTGGATTTCGAACCATCTACCTTGGAACTGAAAAAGAAACAAAAAATGTACAGTAAGAGCGAATTCGATTATGACTATCGCACAACTGTTTAGTCTTGCTTTGATTCCTATGAGCTTATATGGAGGTGCACTACTCGATGTTTAGTTGTGCAACTAAACAGTTGAGACTGAGAAACAATCGACAATCGCACAACTGTTGTTCGATAGTCGATTGTTTCAAAGGTATGCGCACGCTTTAAAAAGACAAGTTCTGATCTAACATTATAATGTTAAAAGTTCTTTTTAATTTGTAGCAATAGTAACCTGAGTAAAATTAAAGTTGGGAACAGCTTGTATGGTATTGTCGCATTGTCCAGGGAACAGGACAGGAACTCCCGGCTTTGGTTCAGGATAGTAGAAGCATCCTTCAGGACTTTGGTCCGTGTTCTCGTAGTAACGCGCGTCGAGCACCGGGACCGTGTTAATGACGTTGTTGATTGTTGTGACTGCTGCAGGAGTTAACTGCTTCGTTCTACTGAGCTTCCAACTGGCAACTGTATGATGTTAAATTAATAATAATAAAATTAATGATCTTGAGCTTTTAAACTAGATGGCGCTAATACTAGTATAAATGCGAGAGTTTATATGGATGAATGTTTGTTAGAGTTTGTAGCCTAGACGGCTGAACGGATCTCGATGTAATTTGGTATAGATGTAGAGGATAGTTTTTTTTATTCCTCGCAAACGGAGTCGCGGGCTAAAGCTAGTAATTAAATAAAATCCTTTTAGAACTTGCGAATTTAAAACATAGATGGCGCTATTCTCAATTTGATTTTTTTAAAATGTTAACTATGAGAAATAAAAGTTTATTTTTGCTTTTAAGCCACATTGACTTAATCAAATAAGAAAATTTACCTTGTCTACGTTCTGCATCCAAATTGTAACACGTGTATACCAGAGCGTACGAAGAATAATCCGTACTGAGTACCCAGTAGTCAGTAGACGTTGTTCCTGTAAATAAATTAAGTGTTTTTTTACATACAGTCTGACATACTACAATTTTTTAATAGTAAAATATTAGTAGATTTTTGTTAATTTACAATATTTCCTTTAACAATTCCAACTAAGCTCTAGGTTGTGCTATGATATGGTTTACAATAGTTGAGGCGGGATTCGAACCCTCGACCGCAAGATATAGTCCGTACTCAGTGTACTTACGATTTGTCCCAGCGATGGGGAAACTGACAACGATCTTTGCACTGTTATTGGGGTCCGGTGTAAGAGTCGCTACTCCATTAATAGTGTCCAATGTTTGGTTGATAACTTGAGTGTTGAAGACATCAACCACATTGCCGTTCAAAGTGTACAACGCGTTACTGCAACTACCGCCTTGGAAGAGAGATGGATACGATTCGATATCGTACCATAGACCCAAGTACTGAAATTATTTTATAAGGTAATTAATAATGAAATCACATTATCAGAATCTATTAAGAATGACAACATTAATGTACATTTGTTTATCTATACTAATATTATAAAGATGAAAAAATTGTATTTTTATATATATTAATAACCTAAAAACTCCTGGGCCGATTTAAAAAAATTTTACACCATTCAAATTATCAGGGAGTAACATAGAATGTATTTTTTTAATTTCAAGCGGACGAAGTCGCGAGCAACAGGTAGTATTAAATAAATTATTATGAACGACTGCGCCCGCGTGAAATTATAAAATAAATAAAAAAATGTAGCTATGCTCATAGATAAATTACCTTTCTAACGGGGAGAGAATTATTAAAATCGACCCAGTAGTTTTTGAGTTATTTCAATACATACATAAATACAAATATTTCCTCTTTATAATATTAGAATAGATATAGATATAGATAAAAGATCTCTCCGTCTTATAGCCATATGTACAGCTTTGATCTCTATTTTTCTCAGACAAAAACTTCATAACAATTTTACGTTGTAACCATTTACAACATTCTCTGGTCTTTCATCTTAACTTCTGAATAAAATAAAGTACTTACATCAGCTAGCCTGAAGTTAGTAACCACTGGTATATTCATATCGCACTGTCCTCGGAACACGACTGGCCTGTTCGGCGCTGGCGTCGGGAAGTAGAAACATGCTGCGTCTGTTTGTGTGATCGCTCGATAGTAGCGCGGGTTCAGTACTTCTACTCTGTTTATTATTTGGTTAATAGCATTGGCTGAGGCCGCTGACAGTTGTCTATCTCGACTTAACTTCCAGCTCCATACTGTAAATAGTTGATTAGGAAAGATTAATGCTGGATTTCTGAAGTTTATTAATAATTAATATAAAAATTAATGTCGAATAAAAAACGCCCACAAATGGTTAAATGAAGCTAGGAAACTGGCCATTAAAGATTTGTTTATAAAAAGTTGATATAAGAGTTATAATAAAATAGTGGTCCAGTACGTGGTTCCTACACTAGGCTTTAAACCCGTCTTGTAGACAGGGTTCTTCCGTATTAGTGCTAGTTATTTAAGACATACGGTAAATCTCAAGTAGTTACAATAAAAAGACCTGAAGGGTCTGTCCCACCAAATTGTAAATTCTTTGATAATAATCCAACGCGTAAAATATGTGATGGAAATATCGGATTTTGTTCCCTTACGACAGTTACATCATTTTTAAGCTATCTGAGACTATCAGTCAGCGGTGGGACAGGCTCTTAGCCTTTTGGGGCGGAATTTAAATTAGGTATTTTTGCTCAAAGGATTGAAAGGTTTTTTATAGAGCTTTAGTTACCTCTTCTCTGCTGAGAGTTAATGTTTCTGCAACTGTACACCAGAGCGTAGTTAGAGTAGTCGGTGCTCAAGATCCAGTACTCAGATGATTGTGGTGCTGCGAACGAAGAAAAAAATCATCAAGCAAATATTACGTAGCGGTGTTATTTAATGAAATTATTCATTTGTTCTTTTGTTGATTCCCGATGGCGCGCTTGTTCACAATTTGGAGTGGTTTGATATTTTTAATAAGATGACAAACGAGCGTTCAGCCATCTGAATTCGACGAAAAAGCGAAGCGATCGCTGCCAAAAGACATCTGTAATTGCAGTTACGTTGCCTACCCTGGAGGAGGAAACGCACAGAAAGGATATCCATCTTTTTTCTCCACCAACGTAAAATCCACTTTATCTCTACCCTTTCCTTGTAAGGAAAGGATGGAAAGGGAAAGGATTAGGCTTCCCGCACACTCATCAGACTGTACACGGAATTGCTTCCACTTCAAGCCTGTTCTGTATGGTCGTGGTATCGCACCGAGTCGGCCCATTTTATGTAGCTATTGGCTCTAGTGCTTTTAGCTAGTGGCTTTACTTATTAATTGAATTATTTTAGCGCAATAGTTAATGTGCATGTTTTTTGTTAGTTCTTTGATAGTATAATCACCATTGGGGAATGTGACAAGTAATTTTCCACTGCCGTCAGTAGTGGCGAGTACAGCGACGCCGTTTTCTGTTTGCAGTTGTTGGTTCACAACTTGAGTGTTAACGACGTCCACAGTTAAGTTGGGAGTCAACTGGTAGTTAGCTTCATTGCAAGTTCCAGCTTGGAAATCTGATTGGTATGTTTCGATCATACGCCATCTGCCTTGGTACTGGAAATATTAAGAGGATTAGATTTCAAGCATTATTTTATATGGTCATCTATACTAATATAATAAAGCGTAAACACACACTTCTTTGTTGCCTAAGATGTCAGCAATAACAGCATATTTTTGAATAATTCTTTTTTTAATAAAAAGCCCTACACTTACGTCACGCTTTAGGCTATATATTTTCACGCCATTAAACTTATATTTTGATAAAAACCCTAATGTGGGAAAGAGACCATAAGTTGTTGCCAACATCAAGGAAGCAATATTGCCATGGTTTGTCAGTCAATTTATGGTTGTAGGAAATATGTTATTTAGACAATACTCAAATTAACTAAGAAAATGTTGAAGGAGTAGATGTTGGATGAATTTGTATTGACTAGTCATTCACTTATAAATTACCTTTCTTACGGTGATGGATTTTTTAAAATCGATTCAATATTTTTTATAATACGTGAATCAACTACATACATAAATACAAATCTTTCTTCTTTAAAATATAGTATTTAGGTGAAAGAATCTTTGAAATCGGCCCAGTAGTTTTTGAGTTATTTCAATACATACAAAAATCCCAAATATACAAATCTTTCCTCTTCATAATATTAGTAAAGATTATTCGTTTTTATATTTAAATGAACTTAGATTTCGAGTACAAACTGCTTAGACCATCAACAAACGAAATACAAAAAACTTACTCTGACTGGATCGAAGTTTTGCACAACTGGAATGGTCTGATCACACTGTCCTGGGAACACCACAGGGTCGTTGGGTCCGAGGTCTGGTAGATAGAAGCAGGCGCGGTCTGATTGGTCGATATTCTCATAGTACCTATTGTCTAAGACTTCGATGTTGGCTATCGCTGAATTGATAGCTGTATTGGAAGCCGCTGACAATGTCTTACTTCTGCTGAGTTTCCAGCTGTAGACTGAAATACAATTTAATCAATACAGCGTAAAAGGTAAGAAAACAGTAATGTAATATTTGACTTATAAAACAAAGAGATTTAAAATACATAGAGAAACCATAGTTGACACTTGACTTGAGCCATTTTTCACCTGATCCTCACTAACTCTGTCTTAGGTGGTCTGGTCTCAATACAACATGTCAATATAATTAACTAGCTTTCGCCCGTGACTCCGTCCGCGTGGAATTAAAAAAAACAAATTTTAGTACCCTATGTGTTCTTCCAGACTATCCTCTACATCTATACCAAATTTCATCGCCATCCGTTCAGCTGTTTAGGCTACAAACTCTAACAAACATCCATCCATCTAAACTTTCGCATTTATAATATTAGTATGATTGTAATTAAATTAATTGCCAATTAGGTGTCACTAAATGATATTTAATTATTAATATTTTCTTTTGTGAAACTGTTTAGTTGATTTTATAATAAAAGATTACTTAAGGGCTTATAAAATGTTTTTTAAAACTTGACAAATAACATAGTACCTTTCGATGAAGTTATCGGTGATAAAATGTCGTTCACCATGTCTAGTCTATTTCTTAAATGTCTTTGAATAAAACTTACTTGCTCTGAAGTCAGAATCTCGGTTGACACAGCTGTATGCTACAGCATAGTTATCGTAATCCGTACTTAACACCCAAAAAGGTATTTGGATTGCTGAAATAAAACAAAGATAAATAAAATAAAAAAAATCTTAAATTACTTTTGGTAAGGAAACTCTACAGCATCTCGAATATAAACTATTATAAAGAGTCTTTTGTTACTTCTCAAACTGAACCACAAACATAATGGACTTAAATGTTTTGAAAACTTACTTTGAGTGCCTTCTCTAAGCGTGATCAATAATCTGCCGCTACCATCTGTTGAGGTTACAGAGACAACGCTGTTGGTAGTTCTCAATGTTTCATTGAGGACGTTAAATGATTGAAGGTTCAAAGTCGCGGTGGTCGCAGTCGTGTACCGGTGGTTGACGCATTGACCGGTTTGTTGGTCTTTTGGATATGCTTGAATTTCATACCAAGTCCCAGTGAACTGTGAAAGAAATTTACAAGCCTTATTTTGAATCTTAATAAGAGAAAACTAAATTTTAACATAGTATCAGAAGTAAATTTTGAACCGTAGTTTACTATAGTATTTTTTATTTATTTACTAGCTTTCGCCTGCGACTTCGTCAGAGTGGAATTAAAAAAAAAGTAGCCTATGTGTTCTTCCAGACTATCCTCTACATCTAAGCTAAATTTCACGGAGATCCGTTCAGCTGTTTAAGCTACAAACTCTAACAAACATCCATCCATTTAAACTTTTGCATTTATAATGTTAGTAAGAAGTAAGATTGGAAAGGTACACCTTGCATGTTTAAAATCACACAACCAAAATAAATATACCATAGACAAAAAAGAAAACAAACAGATGACAAGCGTACAGAGCTCACAAGAAGAATCACGAGAATTCAAATTATATAGTTAATTGAAATATTAAAATACTTACTTGAGTTAGATTGAATCTGGGAACTGCTTGTATGTTGGTATCACACTGTCCAGGGAAGATGACGGGTATGCCCGGTTCTGGTTCAGGATAGTAGAAGCAACCAGCCCTACTTTGGTCAACGTCGTTAAAATAACGGTTATCGAGGACGTTGACGGAATTGATGACGTTATTAATAGCAGTGTTTGCGGCTGCTGATAACTGCTTGGTGCGACTGAGCTTCCAGCTACCAACTGTGATATGGAAAATATTGTTAATCATATTAATATTATAAATACAAAAGTTTAAATGTATGTTTGATAGAGCTTGTAGCCTAAACGGCTTAATGGAATTCGATGAAATTTGATATCGATGTAGAGGATAGTCTGGAAGAACACATAGGCTACTCGTTTTTGTTTTTTTATTCCACGCGGACGGAGTCGCGGGCAAAAGTTAATTTTTAACAAAGAATCTATTTAGAAAAAGTCACGAACTACTTGATGTGGTGAGTGCAAAATTTAGCACGTATTATTTCAAATCCTCAATGTGACTAAACAAATCATAAATTAACTGGCTGTTGGTCGCGAGTTTGTCTGCGTGAAATTAAAATAATAATAAGAAAATATAGCCTGTGCTACTCACTGATTTTTTAAATCGGCTTAGAATTATTTCAATACATAAAAAAATACAATCTTTCCTCTTTATAACATTAGTTTAGATAAAGAAAAACTCACCACTACGACGATCGTCGGCAATATTGGTGCACGAATAGACCAAAGCGTAAGAAGAATAATCGGTACTTAATACCCAGTAATCAGTTGATGTTGTCACTGAAATAAAGAAACAATTAAAAAAACTCAAATAACTGTCTCATTATTCACATCTATTTTACTATTCAACTAAAATATGCTTTTTTTAGAGCACACCTTCGACTAAACTATCGCGGAACTGTTTAGTCTTACTTTGATTCCTATGAGCTTAATTGGAGGTACACTACGCGATTTTTAGTTGTGCAACTAAACAGTTGAGGCTGCGAAACAATCGACAATCGCACAACAGTTGTGAGATTGTTTAATATAAGACGTAGGCGCGCTTTTACCAAAGATCTTATCTATCCTTGTGGTATTTTATTAAAATCAATACTTACGATTGGTTCCAGCGATGGGGAAGCTGACTACAACTTTAGCGCCGTTCTGTGGGTCAGGGACGAGAGTCGCTACTCCCCTGATCGTGTCCAAAGTTTGGTTCACGACTTGTGTGTTGAAGACATCGACGACGCCACCATTAAGGGTGTAGAACGCATTACTGCATGTTCCGAATTGGAAGACAGTAGGATACGAAGAAATGTCGTGCCATAATCCCAAATACTGAAAGCATAAATTACTCGTATGGTATATCAATGGAGTTATTTAGTTTGCTCTATATAAGGGTTATGGTATTTTCTACTTCTTTCTTACTTTCACAATAAAGAATGTAAACGAACGGTTTATTTTTATTTAACTTATAAAATCCTAGCTTGCGCCCGACACTCCGTCTTCATGGAATTAAAAAAACTAAAAAAAGTGACTGGCCTATGTGTTCTACCAGACTGTCCTCTACATCTGTGCCAAATTTCATCGAGATCCGTTCAGCAGTTTAGGCTACAAAAAACCATTCATCCATCTAAACTTTTATAATATTAGTGTGATGTTACCTGTGCAAGATTGAAATTGGTCACCACCGGTATATTAGGGTCACATTGACCTCTGAATGTAACGGGCGTGTTTGTCGCTGGTTCAGGGTAGTAGAAGCAAGCGGCGTCTGTTTGCTGAATAGACTGGTAATACCGACTGTTCAATACATTGATTCTATCTACGACCTGATTGATGCTGTTAGTAGCGCTAGCTGATAACTGTCTAGTTCTACTGAGCTTCCAACTCCATACTGAAAAGAATGGGGTTCAATAAAATGCTTATATAGTAGATCAGAATTATAGTTCAGATTAGCTGTTCCTCGCGACTTCATCCGCGAGAAATTAAAAAATAATAAATAAGCCTTACAGTTACATCACCTTTCTAATCGTGAAAGATTTTTTTAAAAGGAGCAGTAGTTTTTGAGTTATTTCAATACATACAAAATAACAAACCCTCTTTAAAATATTAGTATAGATTATTGACTTACCTCTACGTTGTTGATTGTTAAGGTTACGGCAGCTGTACACTAGTGCGTAGTTATCGTAGTCGGTAGCCAGAATCCAGTATTCTGAAGGCGCTGGTGCTAAGGAGAGATAAAAATGAATTACAAAAATAATGCTTTGTGAGTTTTGGTAAACTTTAAGATTCCATGAACCTAATATCTAGATGTTATCCATATTTACCGACTGTATTTGTGAAAACAACTTTTTTACCGTCTTTTAGACGTTTAAGGAAATAATTATTACCATTAGGGAAGGTGACAAGTAATTTCGCGCTTCCATCAGTAGTTGCCAATACTGCAGATCCAGTGACAACTTCCAGGTTCTGGTTGACAACTTGTGTATTGGTGACATCAACCGTTGCGTTCGCCAGCAATCGGTAATTTGCTTCATTACAACTACCAGCTTGGAAATCTGATTCGTAACTCTCGATCATGCGCCATGTGCCCATGTACTGGAAAAGGCATGAGAAACCAAATGAATGCGTTGGCGTTCATAAAAGACCAATTATGTTTCTATTTCTTTGTTTAGATTATAACAAGTGTGGTGTGCACACCTTTGACTAAACTATCGCACAATTGTTTAGTCTCGCTTTGATTCATTTGAGCTTATATGGAGATGCGCACACTACTCGATTTTTAGTTGTGCAACTAAACAGTTTAATTGGCTGCGAAACAATCGACAATCGCACAACAGTATTGTTATAGTTTATTCAAAGGTGTGCGCTCGCTCTTATGGTGTGCTCTTGCAAACTTTTATATTTGCAATCATTATTATATTTAACAACACAACTATATATATAAAAGAAAGTCGTGTTAGTTACACTACTTATAACTCAAGAACGGCTTTACCGATATGCCTGAAATCTGGTAAGGAGGTAGCTTAGAGCCAGGAGACGGGCATAGGATACTATTCCGTTCGACAGCGATGGATGGATGGATGTTTGTTAGAGTTTGTTGCCTAAACGGGTAAACGGATTTTGATGAAATTTGGTAAATACGTGGAGGATAGTCTGGAAGAAAATATAGACTACTTACTTTTGTTTTTTTTTAATTCCACGCGGACGAAATCGCGGGCGAAAGCTAGTTCTTGATATAGACAACTAACAAAGTTTTCTAATTAAATTGACTACTCACTCTAACTGGATCGAAGTTCCGCACAACATTTATATTAGGGTCACACTCTCCAGGTAAGATGACAGGTTGTCCTGACGCAATGTCAGGCAAGTAGAAGCAAGCGTCATTAGATTGGTCGATAGTCTCATAGTATCTGTTGTCTAACACTTGGACGTTAGCTATGGCGTTGTTGATCGCAGTGTTAGCAGCAGTAGACAATTGTTTAGTTCTGCTTAGCTTCCAGCTGTAAACTGTATAAAAATTTCTTGAAATAAGATATGTTATAGAGAAGTATTAGTTTCAAACTATTGCAAATTTTACCTGCTCTATAATCTGACCCTTGGTTGACGCAGCTGTAGGCCAAAGCGTAGTTAGAGTAGTCCGTGCTTAGCACCCAGAAGGGTATGACAACACCTGGATAAACAAAATTAATCAAAATTAGTGATTTTGATACCTAAAAGTCAAGTTCTTGAATCAGTGGTAGAGCCCGCTTTAACATCTTTGCACTGCAGGGTCGGCTCTCCCACAGTAATACCACGAACACACAGAAGACAGTTGTAAAGTGGAAGCGATTCCGTGTACAGTCTGATGAGTGTGCCGATGGCCTAATTAAAGTCCCTTTTCCTTCCCACCCTTTTTCTCATAAGAATAGGATGGAAAGGGAACGTGGATTTGACGGTGGAGGAGACGCATAGGAAGGGGAAATATCCTCTTTATGTGCCTCTCCTCCTCCATCGATAAAGGGTAGTCAACGCATCCGCTATTGCGAATGTCTATGGGCAGCGCTCTCTTCGCCATTTTGGTGGATTCAGGTGGCCGCTCGCTCGTTTGCCACCTCATAATATATTAAAAAAAAAATCTTCTTTATGTGCGTCTCCTCCGTCGATTAAGGGTAGGCAACGCATAATTGCGGACGTCTATGGGCAGCGCTTCACCATTTTGAGGAATTCAGGTGACCGTTTGCTATGTAATATGCTGCGTTTGTTATGTTATAAAAATAGCTTGTTTGAATCAGTACTACACATATTGATATGCGATACGTACGTTCATTACCTTCAGTAAGAGTAATCAACAGTCTTCCACTGTTATCCACGGAGTTGATAGTAACCACGCCGTTAGAGGTTCTTAATGTTTCATTGAGAACGTTATATGAGACCAGATTTAGACTGTTTGCTGTAGGATTGAATGTGTACTGATGATTGACACATTGACCGGTTTGTTGGTCTTTCGGATATGCTTCGATCTCATTCCATACACCTTGGAACTGTAAGAAATATCAGATTATTAAAATTTCGCAAAGAATAAGCAAAGTCTATTACATAAAAAGGATTGGTTGGTATTAATTTCCAGTCGCTATTCTTACACGGACTAATCTATTTCAACAGAATTAAGTAGATTTTTATTATATATTATATATTCAAAAAAATAATAATAGTGAAACTGCGAGTTACCAAGTTCAGATTGAAGTTGGGAACAGCTGCAATGGTGGTGTCGCACTGTCCAGGGAAAATGACTGGCATTCCTGGCTCTGGTTCAGGGTAATAGAAGCAACCAGCTGCGCTCTGATCTCTGGATTGATAGTAACGTTGGTCCAATACCGGTATAGTATTGATTACTGAGTTTATAGCATTCGTAGCCTGAGTTGTTAGTTGTTTGGTTCTGCTAAGCTTCCAACTGGACACTGGAAAATGATAAATGTTATTTTTAAGATCAGAATTTTTAGATGTCTTACGTTGAATGTGAAACCAGCTCTAAAAGACCTGGTATGTATCTTGCTTACAGTGCGAATAAGAATTGTAAATATGTACTAGACCCAGGTGTTCAGGTGAAACTAAATCTCTGCCGCTATATCTTGCTCGCTTCGTTACATAGGGGTTACTTTTTTATTATTTCTCTTTATATATTAGTGTAGATGTAAATACCTTGTGACGTTTCTTCATCAATATTCGTACAGCTGTATACTAAAGCGTACGACGAGTAGTCCGTCGACAGGACCCAGTAGTCGGTTGTGATAGTAACTGAAAAATAAATATAACGGTTAATAGAAAGCTCAGAACTATGGAGAACGAAACAGGCACCAATTTCATTTTAAATCTGTTTACTCCTTTTCTTTTTTTATTAATAAAAACATTACAAGATTTTTGATAATTTGCTAATATATTGTGCTAGAATATGGTTTTCAATAGTCGAATGGCGGGATTCGAACCCTCGACCACGTGAACGGAAATCCGTTCCCCTAACCATCAAGTTATTGACACTTATCAGTAGATATCATTAATTATACTATACTTACAATTAGTTCCAACAATAGGGAAGGTAACGAGTAGTTTCGCACTTCCGTCAGTAGAGTCTCTTAAAACTGCTTCACCTCTGATTGTGTCTAACGTTTGATTTATAACTTGTGAATTGAACACCTCAACAGCTCCGTCTCCTAAATCGTAGAAGGCGTTGGGGCAGGTTCCATCTTGGAATGGTGTAGGGTAAGATTCGATATCGTGCCACAAAAGCAAGTACTGTAAATAAATATATTCATTTCATTTATGTTCACACAGAACTGATACAAACTAGCAGATAGAAGCTAAGAACCTAAGAGCTGTCTTCATTATTCAATATACATCGTACCAAATAGATTGTAAATAAAGGAAAAACAGTTAAATTGGCTAAAAATCTATAGTATCTATACTAATATAATAAAGCGTAAACACACACTTCTTTGTTGTCTAAGATGTCAGCAATTACA
>LD700013.1:4104575-4119616 GCA_003118335.3 Papilio memnon | reverse complement strand
GCAAGAAAGAAGTGTGTGTTTACGCTTTATTATATTAGTATAGATAGTATAGATTAAGTACCTAGTGATTCATTAATGTTAGGTTGACTTAAGTTCACGGAGTAAAACTCTAGTTACGTAGTTCGGAAACACATTTCGTTAATTTATCGAACCAATAACACTAACGAATGATTGATGTAGTTGAGAAACCGGCCATTAACTCTAACTGCGGCATTACAGTATTCAAATTCTCTTTCAGTTTATGTATGGATTCTGTCCCGTAATCCGACGCTAAATGACGTATCTAAGGAATTGGCTCTAAAACCTCTGAAACAACTTGGTATCAACCCGAATGACTTGGTAAAGGAAACTTGGTCGAAATGTTCACCCAAATATTACGAATCTCAGGTCACGGAACCTAGGACTTTCAGATACTCTGTTCCAATATAATTTATAGATATATATTAAAGAGTTTAAACACAATTTCTTTTACTTTTTTATCTTTTCAGATTATTATATTTTTATGCACAAAATAGCTCGTTTGTAAGACATCTGTTTGGTTTCTGCTTAGTTCTCTGACAATACCAAATGAGAATCCGTACTTTTTACCAACCCCTTTGGGTTACAGGCTTGAGATTTTGCTGTCATGGATCTGACTAAATTCATCATCATAAACTTGCCCTTATCCTTTACGGAGGGTCAGCACAGTATGTGCTGCTCTTCCATACATTTTTATCAGCCGTCATATCTGAATTCACTCATTTCTTAATCATATAGCATATCCTCTTTCACACAATCCATCCATACTTTCTTCGGCCTTCCTCTACCTTTGTAGCCATCCACATTCATTCATGGATGTGACTAAATTATTAAACTAAAAATTGTTATCATCATCTCCCCTACCTTATCCTACTCCCGTAGGGTCAGTGCACCGGGTTTTCGACCTCCAAATAACTCTATCATCCGTCATTTCAGTCATTTGTTCTTGATCATGTCACCTTTCACGCCATCCGTCTATCTCTTTCTAGGTCAAAATTAACTAAAAACAGTTACGTTGCTAGCTTAGGAGTTATTTATTAGTCACAATTCATCGTCTTCTTCAATAACATCTTCCGCGTGTACGTGGGCTGTCCAATGGTGTACACATTTTTCTTCATTTTGATGCACCATTTCTAAATAAACTGTACTAGCGTATGGTATTCTATTTATCTCTCGATACGCCGTCTCTAGAATTTCAGGTGATAAAACATTTTCTCTTGATAATATCCAAGCTGAAACTGATGTTTTCACTATTCAATAAAGGAACTTAAGAAAATAATCCAATTAGTTAGAAGTAAAAAGAAATGGATAGGACATTGCATTAAGATAATCAATGTTAAGTTGGTAAGTTCAATGCTAAATATTTGCTATAATTTGCAACTGTCTAGATATTTTAAAGGCTACATATCCAAACTGAGTGGGCGCACAATTTTGACCAAACTATCGCACACCTGTTGGCCGATTGTCAATTGTTTCGCAGGCAATTCAACTGTTTAGTTGCACAACTATGAACCGAGTAGTGTGCGCACCAACATATTATAAGCTCAGTGGAATCATAGCGAGAGTAAACAGTTGTGCGATAGTTTAGTTTTAAGTGTGCGCACGCTCTAAAGGTTTAAACATAAAAGAAACTGACTTCTAACTACATGTATCTCCATGTAACAAGTAACACTATTCCGTTGTTACTTCTTCATTATTTCTGATACTATGCAAATCTGTGGTTTAGCAATTATAAAAAGAATATAAATAAAGGAATATATGAAAGTTTCAAAATATAATTTTCATAAAACGCACTTACTGTATTTGATATCCAGTGATTCATTATTTTTGCATCCATACGCCACTGCATAGTTTGTGTAGTCCGTTGCTATTATTGACATCGGTATGCTCAGGGGATCTGAAATTAGAGAGTGTATTCTTAGGACATCAAGTTCGTTACATTTTTAAGTAAAATTATTTTACAAAAAGTTCTTTTGGATCGGAATTCACATTAGACTTTACTAAAAAATAATAAAGCATCAAAGAAGGTTTTCTGAAATAGAAATATTTTGGACAAGCATCTTCTTAATTTCACTTTCGGTTGAATTTTAGTACTTTTAATCTAGATACGATAAATATAGACAGAGGGAAACAGATGTACATAATCATCTCCGTACAGGAGGATAAGGACAGCCTTATCCTCCTGTACGATTAGTGCACCAGGTTTTGCTCCCCCATGTTAATCTATTTTCCATCATCTCAGTCGACACTCCCTTCTTGATCATGTCACCTTTCACGCAAACCATCTAGGCTGATTTCTACCAGTGTACACACTTAAATAAGAATTAAAGACGGCTCAACTCACGTATAGTGTTCCGGTGACGGCACCAACTAGTTTCGGACTCGTCAGAGATCCATCTTCAGGGCGAATGCTTATTACGCTTTCTTCGCGGTCGAATCAGCCTCGCACTGACTAGTCGGTGCCGTCACCGGAAGATCATATAGTAAGCACTCTTTAATTCGTTTTTGATAATGTCTCACGAAGGTGTACACACTCATATATATTCGCACGAGCATTCGCCCACGACTCAGTACCCGTGAAATCAGAAAAAAAAAAACAAAAGTAACCTATGTGTTCTTCCAGACTATCCACTATATCTATGCCAAATTTCATCCAGATCCATTCAGCGGTTTAGGCTACAAACTCTAACAAATATCCATCCATCTAAACTTTCGCATTTATAATATTAGGTTAAGTAAATGACAATTACGTACTTATGTTACTCTTTTTAAATCGGAATATAGCGTCATTCCCTGGTGCATATGTACTGTTGACGTGTAGTATATAATGAATATCATTCCTAACGAAGCCATGTTCTATTTCTATTCTTCTACCGCATGCTTGAAACCTTTTGTACGCACAATGTCCGAAACCTTCGTACCACATTGGGAATCTTTCTATCTCGTACCAGAAACCTAAAAACTGAAATAGAAAATGTAATTGTATTAAATCAATTTTCATTCTTAAGTAAATAAAATTCTATGTCATCAAAAAAAGACAGGCGTGAAGTGGGAGCAATTCCGCGTTTCGTCTGATGAGTGTGGTGCCGGAGGCCCAACTTAATCCCTTTTTCTTCCCACCATTTTTCTCATGATAGGATGGTAAGGGAACGTGGATTTGACAGTGGAGGAAACTCTTTGTGTGCGTCTCGTCCTCTGTCGATTTAGAGTAGGCAACGCATCCGCTGCCCGGTCGTTTCGCCATTTACGGCGGATTCAGTTAGCGGCTTGCTCGTTTCCCACCTTATAATATTAAAAAAAACCGAACAGAATACTTTTTAATATCTTAAACACACGCTTTTATTTTCCATGATAAAGATGCTTGAAAAACAAGCGTCAGGTATCAAAGATTGCTCGCTCACAAGTTTCCATAAATTTGGGAAAAATTGGGGAATGATTTTCACATGGACGTTATAAATGCTTCAAAATATGACAAAGTAAGATCAGAAGATAAGATCAACCCGCACTCGGCCAGTGTGGTTGACTATGGCCTAGTCACCCTTACTTAGGGTAGGCTCCGAGCCCCTCGATGGGGACGTATAGTGAGCTTGTGATGATGATGAAGATTAGAAGAATTTAACTCATCTTACCCTTTCAATATCAAATAACTTTACAGTTTCCACTTCAACACATGATCCGAATAACAACACTTGATTGATGCTGAATTTTAAATGCACCAATACAAACACTAATAAAGTAAAACATCTTACAGCGTTCATTTTGTCAAACTGTTGTATATCTGAATCAGATGAGATTGTCCTTATCTATTGATTGTAATATCTGGACTCATTGACGTGCCCCGTATTTTGATTCCATAAGATATCTAATCTTTCAAAATTTCACTAGATGCAGTACAGCGGTATGTTTTGATGTCCAAGGAATGCGATCGTTCTGGGTAACATATACATAGACAGACCACAATTAGGTGTGATTAGCTTTCACCCGCTACTCCATCCGTGTAAAATTTAATAAAAACAAAGTAAGTAGTCAATGTGTTCTTCTAGACTACCCTCAACATCTATGCCAAATTTAATCGAGATCCGTTCAGCAGGCAGGCTACAAACATAAATCCATTTAAACTTTCGCATTTATAATAGTAAGATTAGAAGTAATATTCCAAAATACGAAATAGTTACTACAATCATAAAAATTAAACAAATATATAGACGAGGAATAGTGAACAAAAAATTTTCACCGGTACTTTCTTTGAATGGTACTATATCAGTCGTGAAGTTTAGTGCTACCTCGAGTCCTTGTGTTGACATATAATAAAACATTTAACAAAATTATAACAAACTCCATCTTTTGTTGCACAATCAACTAAAGAGTATTAAAAGTTTAACATTATTTAATAATACCTATTGACAATTAATTATATTGACATGTGGTTTTGAAGTTATCATTTGATAGCGTTAGTGATGATCGTGTGAAAAAGTCTCAAGTGAAGTGTCAACTATGTCTCCTCTGTGTATTTTTTAATCTCTTTGCATTCAATAGACGTTTTTGTTTGTTGTCAACAATAACGTCAATTACGTTAATTACGTTAATAATGTTAAGTGAAAAATATATTAACTTTAGAACTGGTGTAATAAATTTAGAAAAATTAATTTCTTACTGTTAATCGACGTAATAAAAACTGGCTACAATTTCAAGTATTTACGTTTGGGCTGTATTGATATAAGTCTTTTATTCTACCATCTTGTGTCATTTGCGACGGAAGCGTTTTGTAATTCTTTATTACGTGTGTGATAAAAAAATAAACAAAAAAATGGAACCTATATGCAAGTAACCTTGTGGATAAAAAAAGAATTTTCAAAATCGGTCCTCGGCCGGATATATAACGTAGCACACATAAAAGATACCGACGAATTGAGTACCTCCTTTTGGGAAGTCGGTCAAAAAAGATTTGTAAATAATTGAACTTTGGTTATATTTAATTGACACATGTTATGTATAATAAATTATTTTATATATACTTCTAATTGACTTAATGCAGAAATCTATAAAAGTTAAAATTTGAAGTTTGTTTAAATACATACTAGAAAATGTGGAAACTTTTATCGAACGTTACAAGTCATGGTGTAGTTAATGATTCAATCTTTAAACTTTTTAACACGGAATACAAATAATTAGTTTTTAACTGTCATAAAAAAGGTATAAAGTATAAAACAGGTCACGTCTACCGTTACTTTGCAGTTGATTTGTGACATCAGTGGAAGCCCCGCCTCGCGTCATAGCAAAATGTTTTATTGTTTAGGTTTTATGTTGACGTTTTCATTCGTAAATAGTGCTGTGTTAAACGGAACATGCCCATATGTTACACCGAGAGAGTTGGATTTGAAAGAAGTAAGTAATTTACCTACATTTGTATTCATTGTACTTAATTTTTTAGATGTACAAATGTGTTAAAGGTTACTCAGATTAAGATCATTTTTCACAAATAGAATTATAATATATGGAATAGAAATGCCAAATCAAAAAGCATTTATTCATAAATTAAACCTCTAACGTTTCTATATTCAAATACCCGCAATTTATTTTGGGAAAATGGAAAATATATTAATTATGATTACAAAGAATCTTAGATTTGCGTCATAGCTGCACTTTAAAACTTTTTATTGCTGTAGTTTTTCAAATAATTTATGCATAACTTCGATTATTATTTACCCAATTAATGATGGAAATATCTAACATAAAAACGTTGACGTCAAACTTATAAAACATAGTTTTATAATTAATTTTCGCCCGCGACTCCGTTCGCGTGAAATTAAAAAAAAAAAACAAAAGTAAGTAGCCTACAGTGTTCTTCCAGACTATCCTCCACGTCAATACCAAATTTCATCGAAATCCATTTACCTGTTTAGGCTACAAACTCTAACAAACATCCATATCTGTCGAAAGGAATAAATAGTATACTATGTCCGTCTCCTGGCTCTAAGCTACCTCCTCACCAATTTTCAGCCATATCGGTAAAGCGGTTCTTGAGTTATAAATAGTGTTACTAACACGACTTTCTTTTATATATATAGTTTGTGGATATTTACTATTAGTCTGTTTCCTTCATTATTAATCGTCATCTTCCTCTTTATCCTACTCCCGTAGGGTCGGCGAAACAGGTTTTTGTCCTCCACATAATTCTATCATACGTCATCTTACTCATCGCCCCCTTTTTGATCATCTTTCGCGCAATCCATACATCTCTTTCTAGGTCTACCTCTACCGGTGTACCTCCACACTCATAACTAAGGTTCTCCTTGTTACATGCGATTCCCTCCCTTTATTATAATATTAACTAGCTGTTCCCTTGCGACTTCATCCGCATGAAATTATAAAAACTTTATTTTATTGTTAACATTTGTCAAATTATCAATTGAAATGTCGAAATAACATGACATGATGACAAACCATGGCAATCTTGCTTCCTTGATGTTGGCAGCAACTTATGGTCTCTTTCCCACATTAGGGTTTTTATTCAAAATATTTACCCCTAAGTTTAATGGCGTGAAAATATGTAGCCTAAAGCGTGACGTAAGTGTAGGGCTTTTTATAAAAAAAAGAACTATTAAAAAATATGCTGTAATTGCTGACATCTTAGGCAACAAAGAAGTGTGTGTTTACGCTTTATTATATTAAGTAAAGATGGATCCATAGTTTTGGAGATTACCTGAAACGAATGAGACCTTGCGGTCAGATGAAAATTTTCATTTACAGCAAAGAATACATCAGATGTACAAATATTGTTTTCGATATAACATACAATACTCCAGTTTTAATAGAGTTTTAATAACAATGATTAATTATCTGTACTGCTAGATAGATCCAAAACATCTGTATGTTAAACTAGCTGTTGCCCGTGACTCCGTCCACGCAATATTAAAAAAGTAACCTATAATTTACCGCCTGTCAGCTACCCTTCAGTGAAATTCCGGTAGAAATCGGCCCAGACGTTTCGGAGATTACCCGGAACAAACGCGGCTTGCAAACAGACAGACAGACAAAAAAAATACAAACAGACACTTCAATTTTATTATGTGTATAGAAGATAATAACGAACGTAATTGTCATCCATGACGTGTTACCATTTTTTAATAAATCTATTGCGACACGCCCTCGTGGGAAACTATATTTTTGTTTCACTGACGTTTGTGCTACTGACTACGCTCTATAATATAGGGTCTATCACGAATATTGCGTGACAGTTGCGAGAACATATTCGTAACGTCATCGACAAAATTTATATGAATTTGGTGTACGTTACGCATGGTAGGGGGCGCTAAATCTAATACTTTCTCGATGATACGAAAACGTTATGATGAATAAATAAATAAATAAATGCTTTATTATTTCACTTTAATAAAAAATACACTTTATGGGATCCTTGGCTCCTGCACTAGGTTCTCCTGTGCTGCAGGAGCCAAGCCCTTCCCCATTTGTGGAAATCAATACATAAGCGCTTAAAAAAAACAAAGAAAAACATTACAATTAGTGAATATAGGTAATAGTTAATCACATCTTCATAAATCATACCAATATTATTATATAAATGCGAAAGTTTAGATGGATGGATGTTTGTTAGAGTTTGTAGCCTAAACGGCTGAACGGATTTCGATTAAATTTGCTATAGATGTAGAGGATAGTCTGGAAGAACACATAGGCTACTCACTTTTGTTTTTTTTAATTCCACGCGGACGGAGTCGCGGGCGAAAGCTAGTACTTAAATAATTTCTTAAGGTTTTAAATTAGACCTGATTTATTAAGGAAAATTACTTTTACATTTAAAAATTTTTCAACTAACCTATGTTAACTATTATTTTTGCGTTAACTTCTATTATATTATTTTTCAGTTGGATGGAAAATGGTACATAGCCGCTGTGGTCAGTGATATGCAGATCCAAGGGGACTGTGCTATGGTGTTGTTCAACCATAAGAGTGACAACACCACAGATGTCTCAATCAGTTGGATCTCCAACAACACCATCAGTTATTACAACGGCTCTGTTGAACTTACCGTCGATAGTAACACAACTGGGGATTTACTAATGGTTACTTACACAGGTAATTCATTTTTTTTATAACAGAAGGGGGCAAACGAGCAACGGGAACACAGAAGTGGTCAACGACGCCCGCAACTTCCGCAACACCAGACGAACTACAGATGCGTTGCCGTCCTTTGAGGAAATTGTAGGCCCGCTTCTTGAAGGGCCATAAGTTGTACTGGTTTGGGAATACCGCCGAGGACAGACCGTTCCACAACGCGGCTGTGCGGGGCAGAAATTTCCGCGAAAACCGCACAGTTGTGGAATGCCAGCCATCGACATGCTGAGGATGGTACCTGGCGGTCTGTCGTGTCGTCCGATGACGGAACTCGGCGACAGGAATCGTTCCAAACAGCTCCTCGGATCCAGTAGTATATAATGCAGAGGGAACTGATGTCCCATCGCAATACCAGAGGATATATTATAAATAACTAGCTGTTGCTCGCGACTTCATCCCCGTGACATTAAAAAAAGAATAATATTTTAGCCTATGTTACTCATTGATGCCGTAGCTTTTTAATGGTGAAAGAATTTTTGAAATCGGCCCAGTACAGTCCGACTCTTTAGTTTACAGAAGATGTAGAGGGCTCTATACCTTTAGCATATTTTCGAAGTTAGAGTTATGTTTTGTAAATTCACCAAGAAAATAAAATTCAGAGATTTTCTGGCTATAAACAACTAGCTGTTGCTCGCGACTTTTCCCGAGTGAAATTAAAAAATATGTAGCCTATGTTAATGTTATTCACAGATAAATTTAAAATCACCTTTCTAACGGTGAAAGAATTTTTGAAATCGACCCAGTAGTTTTTGGGTTATCTCGATACATATAAAAAAATGTCTCCTTTTTATAATAGTTGTATAGATAATAATTTGAAAATAACTGGACTATTCTAGACGTGTTTTTTTTATCGTAAAACTGGTCTAGAATTATTTTTTTCTGTCTAAGTAAATAAAAAATCAATTTGCGAATATAAAGCTATTATTAATTTAGCCAACCAATAAATTTGATTTTGGACTTTTCAAAAGCTGTATTGAATATTTTAATATTCATCAGTTAGATAAGAAATATTCACGTACTTGCTGGCGCCTGTGACGACATCCGCTTGGAGGATTAATTTCCAAAAAATCTGAAATAAGTTACTCAATTAATTGAACTGAAAAGTTCTTAAAGTTTGCCTATTTACCTTTGTACTAAAACTACAAAGTACAAAAGCTAAGGGATCTTTTAGTAACTACTAATTACTCAATTAAGTATTCTAAGATGGGAGGATGACATAAAGATGACAGCCGGCCCAAATTGGAGGAGAGTTGCCCACAACAGAAAACAATGGAATGTTTAGAGGAGGCCAATGCCAAATGGCACACTGAAATTAGAGATATATTGTAAAGTTTATGCATTCTCAACTGTGTATTTCCTGAAAATTTCAGAATTAAAGGGCTATATTATTATTATTATTAACTACTCAATTACTCTAAATGAGGCTCTGAATAATAGTTTTTTAAGTAAATAAAAAACCTGCTTCAAGCCAGTCAACTACGCTGGTGCATTATGGATTGGTATGAGATGATAATTATAATGATTGTTTGTTATCCTCTCCCCTACCTTGTCTTGTCTTTTTTTTGGACTGATTTGTCACTGTTTGCCTTGAAGAAGCATTTACAGCAACACCGGGCTTGAGGTGGCCGAGCGCACATGGCGCTCAGCTTAAACCTCGTTTATAAGTACCTAATCTTGAGGGTTCCCTCAGGAGCCTAGGCTCGGGTTGTAACTTCGTTGTTATTAGCGGATTACCGGTTGTTATCCTAGTCCCGTAATGTCGACGCTCCGGGTTTTCGTCCTTCAAAACTCTATCATCCATCATCTCAGTCATCACTCCCTTCTTGATCATGTCACCTTTCACGTAATCCATCCATCTCTTTCTAGGTCTACCTCTACTGGTGAACAACACTCATTGCTTACGTTCTTCTTATAACATGCCCATACTAGTCTTTTACTCCTTTCTCTACCACTAGGGCTACTTTCAAACTTCTAATATACTCATTTCGTATCTTAGTCAGTTGGTTTTTTAATTGTTTATTAAATTTGCAGATCAGAGAACAGAAATTTACTCATTCCTGGATGTGGAGTATGAACATTATGCTGTATTATTTGCGTGCTACAACAACGATGATGACATGAGCAGTACATGTAAGTTAAACTGTTTTTTAAATATCAGTAGTAGTTAATTATTTTTTACATATCTATACTTATCTATACTAATATAATAAAGCGTAAACACACACTTCCTTGTTGCCTAAGTTGTTAGCAATTACAACATATATTTGAATAATCCTTTTATTAATAAAAAGCCCTATACTTACGTCAGGCTTTAGGCTATATATTTTCACGCCATTAAACTTAGGGGGTAAATATTTTGGATAAAAACCCTAATGTGGGAAAGAGACCATAAGTTGCTGCCAACATCAAGGAAGCAAGATTGCCATAGTAAGGTAATTGGTATTTTGACATTTGCAATTGAGAATTTGACAAATGTAAACAATAAAATAAAGTTTTTATAATTCCAAGCGGATGAAGCCGCAAGGGAACAGCTAGTATACTAATATTTCTTTTACCATTCTAAGATCTATGCTAAAAAAGACCTAGGCTTGTGCTAGGATATGGTTAACAATAGTCGAATGGCGGGATTCCAATTTGAATTTGAAACACTATTTAAATCTTTTATGGTTTGGCAATCGGAAATGTAAATTTTTATAAATCTAGAAACATCGAATTTTTTTATTGACTGCCATAAAATCGATAAAAAAAAAGTTTCTACTCATTATGGTGCAAGATTATACAGGTTTAGAAAAAAAAAACTCAAAATTTAATTACATAACGACTGTCAGAATGTATAATCAAGTGATTCGAATCTTTTAAATGAGTAAAAAATTAGATAGACTCTTCAAGGTCTCTGAACGTAAATTAAGTTTTTTTCCAGACCAAAGCTCGAAACTTTTGCAAAGCACATAGACAACACGAAGTATTATCGGTGCAGACATCTTATAAAAAGTTATGTTACGGTAAAATCACGAACTTTGGTCGCTAAAATTAACCAAAATCTCAGTCTCAGATCATAACTAGTTGTTCAATTTAAGGATTCACCGGAATTCGGATGTTTACGGTAACATATGAAGATAATATCTTAATATATTTTTGTGCCGGTAGAAATGATCTAATACGGTACTTAACAATAAAAAGTAACATTTTTTTTGTATAGCCTACAAGTAGTAGTTCGATATCAGCAATTAAAAGGTTTGCTAGTTTGGCCCCTAGCGTAAAACGAACATAAAACAATTCACAAGAAATCTATACTTATCTGTACCTATACTTAATATAATAAAGCGTAAACACACACTTCTTTGTTGCCTAAGATGTCAGCAATCACAGCATATTTTTAAATAACTCTTTTTTTTATAAAATGCCCTACACTTAAGTCACGCTTTAGGCTATATATTTTCACGCTATTAAACTTAGGGGGTAAATATTGGGCTAATGTGGGAAAGAGACCATCAGTTGCTGCCAAAATGAAAGAAGCAAGATTGCCATGGTTTGTCATCATGTCATGACATTTTACATTTGCAATTGATAATGTAACAATGTAGGTAAACAATTAAATAAAGTTTTTATAATATAATTTCACGTGGATGAAGCCGCACGAGAACAGCTAGTGTTTCCATAAACATCAAACAGGAACATGAATGTAGGAAGTAACCTTGCCTTTTAGCTTCCCTTTATTCGATAAACAATTGGTTATAGAACTGTGAATTACAAATTGTATTGCTGTCTCCCTTTAACTCAAAGATGATGAAAGGGACGGCAATATTGTGGTTCAGATTGGAATTCATAAAACTGTTCCGATCAAGTACGCAGTTCAATGGATTTCACGTTTCATTGCTTCTGATCGTCGTTGATGCAGAAAATTGTTGTTTTTTTAATTACATTTCCTATGACATTGATAAAACATTATTCATACTTGAATAATGTTTTGTTACTTCTATAGAAGGAAACTTTTATGAACTAAAAGGTGCTGTTATTTCAATTTCCTGTTTACTAAACTAATTAATTTTATCCGTTAACTAGCTGTTCCCTTGCGGCTTCATCCGCATGAAATTATAAAAACTTTATTTTATTGTTTACATTTGTCAAATGTCAAAATTCAAATGCACAAATGACAACAAAGGCCATTGACAATCTTGCTTCCTTGATGTTGGCAGCAACTTATGGTCTCTTTCCCACATTAGAATTTTTATCCAATTTATTTACCCCTAAGTTTAATAGCGTGAAAATATATAGCCTAAAGCCTGACGTAAGTGTAGGACTTTTTGTTAAAAAAAGAATGATTCAAAAATATGCTGTAATTGCTAACATCTTAGGCAACAAAGAAGTGTGTGTTTTCGCTTTATTATATTAGTATGGATATGGATTTTCAATACTTAAATGTCTATACAAAACACAGAGAAAACAATATATAATGATAGATTTTTGTTAGATGCTACTTACTTATTTTTTTTTGTAAAATCACGAGAACATAGTCGCGGGCGAAAGCTTCTTCTTCCTTAGCTCTACAACTCTTTGTGGGCCTTGGCTTGGTCAAGCAATTTTTTCCACTTCGGTCTATTAGTGGCGATTCGATTTCCAATTTATTATCCCAACATTCGTGTCCCTCGATCTCGACGACCTTCAGGGTTGCTCGCCATAAGGGATTTAGGCATCCTGATTTCGTCCATCCTGTACACGTGACCAGCCCATTTGAGTCTGGTTAGCTTGATGTGGGAGACCACATGCGGTTCAGCGGGCGAAAGCTAGTTTTAAATAATATCGGGTAATAAAATAAAATAAATTTAAGTCCTCTTTCCCTACACTTTTCTTAGAAAGGAAGGAGGAAGTGGATTTGTCAGAGAAAGAGAGGCATAGGAAGGGGAAATTTTGATGCATTACTCTCGAATGCAGGCAACGCATCTTCAAATGCGCATGTCTATGGGCAGGGGTAACTGGTATTTCGAATTGTGGTGACTGCTCGTTTTCTTATGCTATAAAATCTACTTCTATTAATTATCTACTTGATGTTTGCGATTTAAAAAAAACCGCTTACATTATATTATCAGATTTAAAAATATGCTTTAAATGGAAAGGTTGACCTCAGAGTAACCAGTTGGCGATATAAATAGCATTTCGTGCTATTTACATTTTAAAAAAATAATGTGACCATAAAAATTTACAAACAAGGCTGAGCTTTTGTAACTTATAAAAATAACTTAATCGTTTTTTAAAAAGTTGCCTATAATACTAAATCCGAAAATCTATTAATCCTAGTCGTTATCAACATACGTCATCAAAGGCTCGTAGCTTGAGAGCGCGATCACACCTTTGACTGTTTAGTCAAAGGTGTGCGCGCGTTGTGTGCTGTCGATAGTTCTATCGCACAACTATTTAGTCTGGCTTTGATTCCTATGAGCTTATATGGTGCGAACACTACTCGATTTTTAGTTGTGCAACTAAACAGTTGAATGGACAACGAAACAATCGACAATCGCACAAACAGTTGTGCGATAGTTTAGTCAAAGATGTGCGCCCCGCTCTTACCGTCGAATTTCTTCGCTGATATGTGTAGTTTGCACAATGCTTTCCTTATCATAATGTCGGATTACTTCACATAAAATTAAAAATACATACATGGGTTCGAACCGGGGCCTGCAGACAAGTCAAGCTTAACCCCTGAGCTGCCGATGCTCTATTGAGTAACGCCCAATTAGAATTTCATTATTTCTATAAGCATTGCTTGTTATTTTTTACTTACATGACACATTTCTAAAGCAATATTTTCTATAGGCATTGCACTTAATTAAATAAAGTACAAATTATTTAATCTATACTCTATACTATACTATATCTATACTAATATAATAAAGCGTAAACACACACTTCTTTGTTGCCTAAGATGTCGGCAATTACAGCATATTTTTAAATAATTATTTTTTTAATAAATAGCCCTACACTCACGTCACGCTTTAGGCTATATATTATATTTTGACGACATTAAACTTAAGGGGTAAAAATATTTTGGATACCCCTAATGTGAGAAAGAGACCATAAGTTCCTGCCAATATCAAGGAAACAAGATTGCCATAGTAAGGTAATTGGTATTTTGACATTTCACAAATGTAAATAATAAAATAAAGTTTTTATAATTTTAAGTTATTAATAATTCAAGACAATTACAGAAACGATTATATTAAAACTATCGCTGTATCGACATCTAGCGACATCTAGTTGTATTTAAAGAAAACTAAAATTCATATGAACTTTGCAAACGGACACATCCACATATCAATTTGATAAATGGATGCCATATTTAAAAAGTTTAATTCAACCTGTTTCTAATATTCCTTTTTGAATTTAAGAAAACCTATTAAAAAAAACAATTTGTTTTTTAAATAAGTTCGAATTTTAAATTAAAATGTGACATATGAATCTTTGGCTGTACATTTGCTAACAGCAATTTGTCAATGTAATACTTTTTAATATCTGAGATTAGTTAAGTGGTTCCCTTAGCTTAAGTAATTAACCTGCACTATGGGTCTTACGCTTAATTAACTTTATTGATGTGCATTAATGTTATTTTTCCACGACTGACATATGTAAGTTTTTTGTGAATTTGTGGACAATTTTCATTATCTTGGAGACAAATATATTTATTTGATTTTATACTCTTAAGTTTTTTTATACCATAAGGCAAACGAGTACGCGGCCACCTAAATCCACCGAAATGGCGAAGCGACCGCTGCCTATAGGCATCCACAATTGCAGATGCGTTGCCTACCCTAAATCGACGGAGCAGGAGACGCACATAAAGAGGATATTTCCGCTTCCTATGCGTCTCCTCCACCGTCAAATCCACTTTCCCATCC
>LD700013.1:4043485-4055458 GCA_003118335.3 Papilio memnon | reverse complement strand
CTGGGCATGGGGGGTTCTCCGCTTACCTGCATAAATTCCGCCAAAAGGAGAGCCCCTCATGCATCTGCGATTCAGAAGCGCAAGAGTCCGTGCTGCACATCATCCTCGAATGTCCGGCGTATGGGGCTGCGAGGGCTGAGGCTGAAATGAAGATCAAGGAGAAAATGAGTAGAGAGAACATAAGCAGATTAATAGAAGGCAAGAAGACAAGAGAAGCAGTAATAGGATTTTGTAAGGAGACAGCCCTCGCAGCCATCAGTAGGAATAGGGTGTAGAATTAGGGTAATTTATTTTTAGTATTGTGTTTTATGTATTATTTATTATATTATTTTATCTATTTTATTATTGACATTAGGTTTTATTAAACCGTTTATTATTTTAGCGTTTTAAATTTTTTATTGTAAATTTGGATTTTCAAACAATTGTATAAAGTTTTAACCGTAGCCTAAGTTTTAAAATTCTAGTCATTTTTAATTTTAGATGTAGTATTTTTAAGAATTTTAAACTAGGCTAGGTAAATTGTGATATAGTATTAAGTAGTTTAATTCAGTTAGGAAATTGTAAATAAAAAACACACTGAAAAAATTATTACCCGCACCCCAGGTCCCTGAGAAACAAAGATGTCAGGGGAAAGACGACGAGAACGACGACGAAAAAAAAAAAAAAACAAAGAAGTGTGTGTTTACACTTTATTATATTAGTATAGATGTCATATCAATTTCGTACCTATATATAAAACATGTGAACTCTTTGACAATAACTGCAAATCAAGGTTTAACTGTTAAGTCTTAAAATGATTACATAAAACTATGTTTCTATACATTTTAAGAGTGAACTTTTAAAATACAATAAATGTAAGAATTACAAAAAAGGTTTTTACGCAAATTTGGTCCCTAGTAATGCAAAATTGACAAACGACTGAACCCTCTAATAGGGTCACTCATCACTCAAAGAGATTCTTGAATTGCCCCTTAAGAGGCATTTTTATTTTTTCTAAATACTTATTTATTCAATGCTAAAGTCCACCTTTATCTAATATTTTTAACGCCGGGGTCCAGAAATATGCTGTTTATTAATAATTCCTCAACATTAGTAATAATAAAATATAGCCTATTACTCACAGATAAATTACCTTTCTAATGGTAGAAGAATTTTTAAAATCGGTCCAGTAGTTTTTGCGGGAATCAAATACATACAAAAATACAAATCTTTCCTCTTTATAATATTAGTATAGATAAGTATAGATAGTATAGACTAGCGATCTGCCTTAGCTTCCTCTAGGTGGTAAATATATGTATCTCATATCTTTTCTGTCATATCCATACCCTTCCCCTTCATCTCCCGTTTTAATATGTTTAGATGGATGGATGTTTCTTAGTTTGTAGCCTAAACTGCTGAACGGATCTCAATGAAATTTGGCATAGATGTATAGGATAGTTTGATGGAACACATTGACTACTTATTATTTTTAAATCCACACGGACGTCGCTGGCGAAAGCTAGTGGCGAAATAATTTTTGAAATAGGTGTAATAGTTTCGGAGCCTATTAAATGTAAATGAACAAAGTCCTCATAATATTGGTAATTTTCTTTATCTAGTAATTATTTTTAATGTCTGATGATATTTATATAATTTAATCAGTACTAAATTAAAATTACTAACAAGAAACTTGAACAAAGCGGAAATATTTTCTGCAGTTTATTTCGTAGAAACGTAGTTGGAACAACATAGTTAGAAGCAAATAGGAAAGTGGTATTACAGTCAAGGGAACGCAGCTATAACAATATTTACGCAGTAAAATGGGTTAAGCAATGTATTCCTGGTGCCCGTTTGCGAAAACTTTTTCCTCAGTACGGTAAGAAAAGTAGATTACTTTCTTAAGGAGAAAGAGAACTAAAAAAGGGAATTTGGAATGGTACTTTACGTTACGTGGATCAATGTTCTATTTCATTAACACACTAGTTTTCACCCGCGATTCCGTCCTCGTGGGATTAAAAAATAAGACTATGTCTTCGTCTAGACTATGCTCTATATCTGTGCTAAATTTAATCGAGATCTGTTTAGTTGTTCAGACTACAAACTCTAATAAACATCCATTATAATTATAATATTAGTAATTTATTAATAATTAATTAGTAATTAGTAATAATTGGCACTGCTAATAACTGTTATCATTGTTGAAATGTAGGTTTTTAAATTGCTTGATTCCCATGTGTCATTGTTAAATATTGTCGTTTTCTTTAATACACAATTGACAAAACTATTACCAAAATATTCAGTGTGATAACTTCATAACTTAGTATAAAATAACTATCGGAAATTAAAAAAATTGCCGTCAAAAATAATCTCTTGTCCAATGCCCGCTAAAGTAATGTATGTAATACAATCTATTTTAAACATTTCCGGGCGATTTTAGGAGTTGAATACATTGTCTGGGAATTGTGGACAATGACGGATTTCACACATGTCCGTTAACATTAAAAAACAATATAGAAGATTTAAATATCCGCTAACGCATTGAGTTCCGTTCGATAAGCATGTACGTTGCGTACATTGCTACGTTTAGTATACAACAGCCATGATTGGGAGACTGTGCCATTGTAGTGTTGTTTTAAATATACTCGTATTAACATGTTCCGTTTATTGTCAAGACGTAAACAGTTCGTTAACATTTGTTATTGATAACACAGTATCCATGGCTAAAGATATAAAAATGGTAATAAAATGTGCTGACGAAATCTTCGATACTGTTGTCAATTCCAACAAATCTGAGATTGGAAATTTCGTAATTGTGACGTTTAATGATCCAGGTATGTCTAAATTATTTATCAAAATAAAAAAGTAGCCTATAATATGTCTATGTTACCAAGCAGTGAAAGTCCGGTCGAAATCGGTCCAGCCGTTTTGTTGATTACTCAAAACAAACGCGGCATGCGGACAGACAGACAAAAATTTTTCGTTATCAGCAACGCAAATACACCATCTTCCCGAAATCTGGAATTTTTCTTTTGATATTACAAATAAATACTCCAATTTTATTATATGTATAGATAAGAAAATATTAGTGGAAGTCTGAAAGTCAGTATAAGGAGTAAAAGGTGCACGTTATGAGGACAGATGGATCACATGTAACAAGAACTTTAGTTATGAGTGTGGAGGTACACCGGTAGAGGTAGGCATAAGAAGAGATGGATAGATTGGAAGATGACGTGATCGCGAAGGGAGTGACGTCTGAGATGTCGGTAGATAGATTCACCTGGAGGACGAAACCTGTCGCGCTGTCCGTGCGGGAGTAAGATAAGGACGAAGAGATGATGATTACATCAACATCATCAACACATCAACAGTGGTACTCCTCATTATGTGCGTCTCCTCCTCCGTCGATTAAGGGTAGGCAACGCATCTGCAATTGCGGCTGTCTATGGGCAGCGGTCGCTCCGCCATTTCGGCGGATTTAGGGGGCCGCTTGCTCGTTTGCCACCTTATTGTATTAAAAAAAAAATCCTTCATAAGGCGTCTGTCTAATGGATAAGAAGCTATGTTTAATTCGTTTAATGAGATTTAAAAAAAATGTAGAGTAGGAGTACGCACTTCACTTGAAACATTTTTAACATAAATCGTCAAAACCACGTGTCAATATAAAAATAATAATTACCGTCATCATCATCATCAACTTGCCCTTATCCCTTATGGAGGGTCGGCACAGTATGTGCTACTCTTCCATACATTCTATCAGCCGTCATATCTGAATCCACACCCTTCTTAAGCATATCCTCTTTCACACAATCCATCCATACTTTCTTCGGTCTTCCTCTTCCTTTGTAGCCATCCATATCCATTCTTAACACTTTCTGGTTTATGTCCCGATCGTCTCGTCGCATAACATGTCCATACCATGCTAACCTTTTAAAATTAATAATTACCAATAGGTATAAATATATAATAATACTATATAAATGTTTACAATCTCATTTAACACCAATTGATGGAGCTTATTATTACTTGCTTCATTAGTGATGTTTTATATTGATTGTGTATGAACCCATACAGTATTTTACTTCTTACTAATATTATAAATACGAAAGTTTAAATGGTTGTTTGTTGAGTCTATCTATAAGTGAAATTATATGTTGTCTAGCCTATAGTAATAGTGTTTATGACTGAAATATTAACGCTTGTATTTTTGTTAAATACATAAACGATAATATTATAAATGCGAAAGTTTAGATGGATGGATGTTCATTAGAGTTTGTAGCCTAAACGACTGAACGGATTTCGATGAAATTTCGTATAGAGGATAATCTGGAAGAACACATAGGCTACTCACTTTTTTTTATGCCATGCGTGCGGACGCACTGGCGAAAGCTAGTTAATAATAAACTATGGTATTTCAGATTACAAATTGCGTATTACAACTAATAAGAAAGAAGAATTCAAACGCTCGTTACAGAACATTAATGCAAATGGCGGTGGTGATTGTCCCGAAAAGTCAATGTCAGGAATTGAAGTTGGCCTTAAATCTAGTCAGCCGTTTTCCTATATGTTTGTTTTTACTGACGCCACGTCAAATGATATGGAAAAGTTTGAATTTGTTAAAAATTTAGCGTTGAATCTAAATATAAAGGTGATGTTTTAATTTGTCTAAATTTTGATTGTCTAATAATGATGTCTAAATTTTCATTTCTTAATTTATAAAAGAATATTTTGTAAGTATATTATTGAAATAAAAATAAAAGTATCAAGATATTTAAATTAATAAAAAATATATTAATTTGAAAAAGAGGATATTGTCGGTGTATGCGATGTCAGAATGTCAAAGACCTATATGGTGCCCTTGAACGTTATGACGAACTCGGGACATCAAAAATAAACACATTTGATAAATGAATTCGTAAAATGAACTTAGGTACTATGTAATTTACACATTGCCACTCATATTTAAACGCATAACATCTTAACTTAATGCATTAGCCACTCATATTTAAACGCATAACATCTTAACTTGATGCATATGACACTCATATTTAAACGCATAACATCTTAACTTAATGCATACTACAATAAAATGACATTTTTATTTGTTTTAGATAAATTTCATTTTAACGGAAGCTAAGTGTTTCGGTCAAAAAAATGCCGACTTCAGACCATATGAGATATTAGCTTCAAAAACCGGAGGTGATTTCTTTACTATAAGAAAAAAGAAGATACCTGAGGTAAGAAGCTAAAATGTGCGGTTTACACTTGGCCAGTAAAGTCAGTAGCGCTCAATAACTGACTATACTGACTGTCAATCAACTGGCACAGTGTAAACGCTAACAGGTGCCAGTGAGTCTATACAATCTATGACTGGCTGTACTGGCAACTGTACTGGCCAAGTTTGAACCGGCTATAGTCTTAACAATAATTTTAATATTGTCTTTAATAGGAAAGTAACGTGATTTTTATTTTCAGATATTGGAATATGTAAAAAGGTTGATTAAGAGTAAAAAAGTTGAATTAATGACAAGGAACTTCCCACCGGAAAAAGAAAAGAAAGCTGATGTAATTAAGCAAAGACGGTTATTTTAAATATCTTAGACAAAAACGTCAAATTGCAATTTAAAACCTTAATCCATCTTATATCTTAATGCTCACAAAATAATGTTAACGACAATGGTTACCATATGGTTGCTATGAATGGTAGTAGGACTATTTCACGATCCGTGTACTGCTATCGAAGAATCCGTATAAGTTGAAGCAATTATAAATAAACAGCAATTAAGAAATCGCACATTTCTATACCTAAGTCGCCTCCATACGTGCAAGTAGTAAATACTTTCGCTATAAAAATACTAACTAATTATAAAAGACACTAATCTTGACAGAATATACTTTTAAAAACCGCGAACAGCCTAATATTTTGTGTCCTCGTATTTTTAAAATGCGAATAGCGTTATCACAAATAACTACTAGTAATTACTTAATTCTAAACAATGTGTAGTAGTGTAGAGCGTCGGTGGCTCAGTGGTTTAAGCACTAGACTTGTAATCTACAGGTCTTTCGTGTGATTGATGGTGTGATTTTTCGATTTTTCATATGTACATACTCGTAATTTACCCGACGTTCTTACGGTGAAGGAAAACATCGTGATGCCAGCACATATCGGAGAAGAAATTCAAAGATATGTGTGAAGTCAACCAACCCGCAGTGGGCCAGCGTGGTTGACTATGGCCTAGTCACCCTAACCTTAGGGTAGGCTCCAAGCCCCTCGGTGGGGACGTATAGTGAGCTGGTGATGATGAATGTGTAGTATAGTAAAATAATTGGTAAAAAATAAACAAAGTTATTTATCGTTAGAACATAATTACATAATTTTTAATAACTCCATTAAAATACAATTTTAGATATCACTGGATTCATCAGTAAAAGATGTACTCGTTACTGTGACTGGTGATAAACCAGTTATACACGTAAAAGACAAACTAAACGCTACAGTTCCCACTGAAGACGTTGCGGAAACAAGAAGAACAAAAGTAAGTTAGAATATGCCCATTTCACTAGTAAATGCTTCGAGAACAAAGAGATTCAAAAATATAGAGGAGGCATAGTTGACACTTCCCTAGACACATTTTTCACATAATCATCACTAACGCTATAAGTTTGCCTCAAAACCACATGTCAATATAAATCGTATTTAAATTAATTATCTATGTTTAATATTTATGTTTTTTTTAACACTGTTTAGTTTATTTTATAATAAAAAATAGAGCTCATGACAATTTTGTAAAATATATTATTACAAGGATACGAGGTAGCGGACTTAACTTGTCAACTGAAATAGTACCTTTCAAAGAAAGTACCGGTGAAATAATTTTTTTACTATGACTCGTCTATATTTTTTTAAATTGTCTATATTTGAGAAATGATAACTCGATGTTTGAAGAGTAAATGTGATTAAAACGTACTTCGTGACCGTCAATTTATCCTTCCACAGATAGTTGCCTGGAATAACACCGCACCAGGAGATTACCACATTGCTTTAGAGACAGCTAATACCTCAATGAATACATTATTAATAATACGTGGGACAAGTAAAGTTACTTTTAGTTATGGATTTTCGGTACTTAAGCCTGAATATATGAACGAAACTACAAATCGACCTGTTGCAGGTAAACGAGATCATTGATATAAATTGTTTTAATCGGTATGATATAGATTGACAAAGGTCTTAAGGCTGTTGGAAAATATAGGAACTAACAATATCATCTTGACAGCGTCATATTTTGACCAATGAGAGAGTGGCAGCTGCACGGGTAAATGTCACCAATTTCATAATTCCGAAATTATAGAGAGAATATCACATGTGATGATATGATGAGCAGTTTTATTTGCTAACGAGCTGTCGCCCGCAAACTTCGTTAGCGCAAATTTGGACCACCTGTTACGACATTTCGACAACGCGGAATTAAAAAAGTAGCCTATATGCCTATCCATGTTAGCTACTCTTCAGTGAAAGTCCCGTCGAAATCGGCCTTGCCGTTTCGGAGATTACCAGGAACAATCACTGCTTGCGGACAGACTGACAAAAATATTTTAAACGCGATTTTCTTTATCTGCATTGCAAATACATCATCTTACCGAATTCTGGAATTTTTCTTTTGATATTACAAACAGACACTCCAATTTTATTATATTTTCAATATGGGGATATTATAAAAAAAGGAGTATTATTGCTTACTCTTAACTCTAAAAACTATCAGTTTCCCATAGCAGTTCCAAAAAAGTGCCGTAAGATCCTTGTCGAACTAAACACGCGTAATTAGTATTATACTTAATGAATTTACTTCTAACATCTGTTATTTTTTTAGATCACAAATCTTACGTCTTAATAAAACTAAAAACTGAAGGCGTAAATATTAATCTCCAAAGGATTAAAGTCGTCGATTTGAAAGATAAACTACTTTTGGATAAACCAATGAATATTATTGAGAAAGATGATCAATGTTATATTTCAGAACCAATCGATTTTCCTAAAGATACATTCAAAATAGTGGTAAATATAGTTACAATGTACACATTTTGCAAATGATTTGGGACATTTTCTTCTTTAATATTTCATCCTGGCTAGCTAATGCTAGTTGCTACATTGGTTCAAATATTTGTGGAACGTCCTAAAGAATACTGAAAAATCTCACACAAATGTTACTAATATTTTTTTGTTTTTTTTTTGTATTGACATTAAACTACCGTTTAATTCAGATGATAGCAGAGGATGAAGAAACGAAAGAAACTATAAAACGTATTTCTTTACCGATAGAGCCACAAAAAGTTCTTCCAGGTAAACATAATTTCTTCGTCATATATTCTTCCTAAATAGGAGACATAAAATTATGCTATTTAATTTTAATGGTAACATTTTCCCCAACTCGGTAAAGTTCTATTTCAGTAAATTTGTTTTTTGTTATGTTTATTTATAATAACAGGTACTATTAAAGCCGAAGCACCAAAAGTTACTATAACGGGCGACGCTAAGGTGATAACTTCTTACGCAAGTCCTGTTCAATTAACTTGTAGAGTTACTGGACATCCTAAACCTAACATAATATGGACAGATGACTTGGGCTCGACCTTGAAATTCACGGTAATTATAAATATATAGTTGATTATACGAGATGACCGATGATAACGTTATGTGGAGGACAAAAACCACGCTGACCCTGCTGGATTAGGATAACTGAGGGAAGATACTGGTGATAAATAAGTTTACGAGTTAACGGTTCATTTTTCATAAATGCGAGATAAAATTAGACTTACAAAGACCAAGGGAGTGTTATGAGTAGCCATTTGGAATGATTCCTGCCGCTGAGTTTCGTCATCGGATGACACGAGAGACCGCCAGGTACCATCTACGAAATTTGGATGGCAGACATTCCACAATGGTGCATGTCTCCCGAAATTTCCGACCCCTCACAGCCGTGCAGTGGAATAATCTATCCTCGGCGGTATTTACAAACCAATACGAATTAAGGCCCTTCAACAAGCGATTGTCTCCTCACAAGCTGGAACACATCTGCAGTTCCTCTGCTGTTGCGGATGTCCATGGGCATCAATGATGACCTCGTTCTTCTTATTGCTAGTTTGCTTTACTCTTCTAAAACCGTATATTGTTTTAGGTTTTAACGCTAAAAGAGGAATATGAATTTGTAAGTGTATTGGATATAGATAAAGTAAAAAGAAACAACACATACATATGTAAAGCTAATAACAGTATTAGTAGCGAGGTAAAAAGTGTGGAAGTGGAAATGAAAAAAATGTTCAATATAGTTGATCTTTCTAAGGGTAAGAATTCTTAATTTAACAAAATTCAAAAGCCTTTTGACATTAAAAGTTGTTTGGCCATGTTTGGCAATAAAGGCCATATTTAAGATGTAAGGGCAAACGAAGATTATAAAATAATTAAAGAATTATTAGTATTTTGAATGATAATTATATTATATTTTATTAGAATTTGATTTATACTTTCTTATATTACCATTCTTTATAATCTCACTAATAACAATGCGAAAGTTTAGTTGAATCAAATGTCACAAATTTAGGATATTGTCTGGAAGAACAAATAGGACACTAATTATTGATTAAATCTAAGCGGAATTGTATTTAGCAAAACAATGGTTCATTATATTTGACAGATAAAACAGTAGAGTATGATAAACAGGAACAAATTTACTGCAAAGTAAACGCAAACCCACCCGCTAAAGTAACTTGGTTGTTGAATGGAAAAGAAGTTATCACTGATGATAATATAAGTATATCACCAGACCAATCTACCTTACTTATAAGAAAAATGAAACCCAAATATGTCGGAAAAATTCTTTGTGAAGTTCGAAACCTGATGAACGAAAGGCTTCTTCTACATAATATGCAACTGACAATAACAGGAATTGGTATGTAAACCTTCAAATTTATAGTTTTTTTTTTAGTAAAATGAGAAATAATAAATATAATTCATTTTACAGAGGCTCCAAAAATCGATAATAAAATTACTGAAATCTCTGTAAATAAAGGATCCAATGCAAAAATTTCATGCAGGTAGTTCATATTTTTAATCCATAAAGCTGTCAAATAAACCACCAATGTTCTTTTTTATTATTCAATAAGGTGGCAAACGAGCAAACGGCTACCTAAATCCACCAAAATGGCCAAGCGACCGCGGCCCATAGACATCCGCAATTGAAGATGCGTTACCTAGCCTAAATCGACGGAGGAGGAGACGCCCATAAAGAGGGTATTTCCCCTTTTATGCGTCTCCTCCACTCAAATCCACTTTCCCATCCAATCCTTTCTTTATAAGAAAAGGGTGGAAAGAGAAAGGGACTAAAGTTGGGCCTCCGGCACCACACTCATCAGACGAAACGCGGAATTTCTCCAGCTTGACGCCTGTCTTCTGTGTGGTCGTAGTATTGCACCGGGCGAGCCGACCCTACAGTGCTAAGATGTTAAAGCGGGCTCTACCACTGTTCTGTGCTGATGTAATGTATTTCACCAATGATCTGTGAGTGATGACAATTTATAAGTTCATATATTTTTTCTAAATTCTTAAGGATTCTAAAAGGAAAACCAAATCCAACGATCCAATGGCATTTTAAGGCTAAAAATAAGGATTCATTTTATCCAATAAAAGAATTTAAAGAAGACTTACATATTGACAAAGTAACTGCCAATGTTGTTGGGACATACAAGTGTATTGCGATGAATGAAATCGATAAAGACTCTCATATTGTAGATTTAGTTATGAAATGTGAGTATGATGTTTCTTTTTTTTTACGTAAAATCGAAGACAGTAGAACCTTACCTTAATTAAAACAACCAATGACTTAGGTTTTTGTGTTGAGCTCTTAACCCTGTATTTTAAAACATTTCTTCTTTAATTCAGACTAAATAAGCTGCTTTCCTAGATAATTACTTTCGATTAGCGTTATCGCTAGTAGAATCGACCAAATTTGTCAATACGTATATTAAATTTACTAAACTATCGCACAACTGTTTAGTCCCGCTTTTAGGCGAACTTATATGAAGGTGCGCACACCACTCGATCTTGTGCAACTAAACAGTTAAATGCTGCGAAACAATCGACAATCGATAATCGCACAACAGTCATGCGATATTTTAGTCAAATGTGTACGCCCGCTCTTATTTGAGGGCAAGCAGACGAATCTTATGACACCTCACTCATCAAAACCGTTTAAGTTGTAATACCCTCTGTGTCAGTCGGGTGAAAAATATGTACGTCACGACCAGTAATCGAGGACATGTTAAATGGGTCCTATTTAATTTATTTAAAAATGTTTTAGATGCACCTTTTATCAAGGGTAAAAAACATATTGATGTCGTTGAAGAAATTGGGAAATCAGTCACAATACCCTGTGATATTCGAGGAGAACCAACTCCAGAAATACATTGGTCAATAAATGGTGTAATAGTCGAGAATACTGATATTTACAAAATATATAAAGATCACACTTTAACGTAAGATCTAAATATAATATTAATAATAGTAGTAATAATAATAAATATAATAGTATATTTAACTCATTTATGAAATACGAGAAATAAACTATCAACATATTCTATTGTAACCACACTGATAGAAATGTGGATGTTGCTAAGGAAGGGATAGTGTCACTGCATGGCAATTGTTAGACCTCTTAACCATTACTTATTAGCAATAATTTTAACATTAAATATAAAATAAAATTAACACTAACATGCAGATTCAATTATATACTTAAATAACAAAATATTTTAACAGCTTCAAAGCTTCAATGAAAACAATGGGAGAGTATTCTTGTGAAGGTGTGAATAAATTAGGATTCATCCAAACAACTGCTAATGTCAGCGTTTTTGGTATGTTTTTAATCTATATCTATACACATAATATTGGAGTGTCTGTTTATCATCATCTCCTCCTCCTTATCCTACTCCCGTAGGGTCGGC
>LD700013.1:4029918-4040031 GCA_003118335.3 Papilio memnon | reverse complement strand
ATGCTGTAATTACTGACATCTTAGGCAACAAAGAAGTGTGTGTTTACGCTTTATTATATTAGTATAGATTAGATTAGATTAGATTATTGTGCGTAGGCTTACGAAATGCCGAGGTGGCTCAGGGGTCTAAGCACTTGATTTGTAATCTGTAGTGAATAACTTGATACTTTATTCCAGGAAATGAATTCTATGATATGGATTCAGATGGAACTTTGATTATTAAGAGTGTCAGAAAAACGTTATCCGGAAATTACGCTTGTGTTGCCGAAAACAGTCTAGGAAAAGTATTTGAACATTTTAAATTAACTGTTGATGGTAAGTATGTTGTACTATCAGCTGAGTACGACAATTTGTAAGTAGTTATTCGTAACGTAGACAAGATTTTTATGTTAGATTTGCGGAATGAAAAAAAATAGTGTGGTGTACGAAAAAGACGTGCGTGTAGTCCAAGATGTATAATCCGACTAAATACAATTCTCCAATATTCACAGGTATAATGTTATAAGTAGTGTTATAATTATTGCTAGATACCTATTACATAAAATATGGTACTTTTGTATGTGTTTTATCAAATCACATGGTAAAGGGAATTGATTTACAAAATAAAACTATTATGGACTTGATAAAAATATTTTTTTTTACTTGGGTAGTTGTCGACCTACAAACCAGTAAATGTTTATCGTTGAATTTTAAGACACGTTGTATAAAGTTCGTAATTGACATAAATTATCTCATATTTGCAGCATATCCATTTAAAAGTGGTAAAGTAAGTGAAATATATTTAGAAAGTGGGAAATCTGCAGTAATAAAATGCAATATACCGCATACTGCTACAGACAAAGTGCGATGGTACAAGGTATAAAAAACTGCATGTTAAGTGCGCACACCTGAAACTTAACTATCGCACAACTGTTTAGTCTCGTTTTGATTCCTATAAGCTTCTATGGAGGTGGATTTTTAGTTGTGCAACTAAACAGTTGAATTTACTACGAAACGATCGACAATCGCACAAGAGTTATGCGATAGTTTAGTCTAAGGTGTGCGCCCGCTCTTATTCTTGGTCCTTTTCCATTTTGGTTGTGGTTGTCCAACCAAACTCCTAGGCAAGACAGAGTCGTGATGGCGCGGAATTGAGAAAATTGGAAACGTCATCTCACAGATTTGACAGTGGTAGAGTCCGGTTTAACATCTTCGCATTGCAGGGTCGGCTCGTCCGGTGAAATACCACGATCACGAAGAAGACAGGCGTGATGAGTGTGCCTAGAGGCCTAATTTTAGTCATTTCCTTTTTCCGATTTTCATCCAAATTTTCGCATTTATAATATTGCTAGGAAGTAAGATTATTATTATCTTTTATTTGAATCAAGTTAAAACTAATAAATCTATTTAAGGGACGATTTTTGAAAGCCCATGGTGACTTAGTAATCAAAAATTACTCCAGGAGTGAAAATTATAAGTGCCGTGTAAGCAATTATTACAATTCTGTCACCGGCACTGTGCGTATTAAAATAGGATTTGAGCCGAGATTCGCATTTGTGTTAGAGGAAACACAAGTGATGTTTTATGACACCGATCCTTGCCTAAACTGTGGATACAGTGCAAGCCCAAAAGCGAAGGTAAGTAATCAGTAGATGTTCCACTACTACTAAATACACTAAATTGGAGAGCAAAAACGTTTTTAAATCATCAGGCAAAGCCAGAAAAGAAGCAACACAATAAAAACAGTAGAAAGAATTACTACTGATTTTATTCATTAAAACATAAAAAAACGTAAACGAATTCAAAATGATAAGAAGGATAATGAAATGGTGTACCATTGCTTTTTAACAGATTTCATGGTGGAAAAATAATAAAAAAATTGTATTTTCTGAAGACAATTATTGTTGTTATAATGCTGCTTGCATTGGAGAATACCAATGTGTTGTTGAAAACGAATTGGGAAATATTAATCGGACATTTCGTATATCAGGCGATGGTGAGTTTTTTGAAAGATATCTTCGTCTTATTGTTATTTAAAGAGCGTCTGTATCTCAGGGGTAAGCACTTGACTTGTAATCTACAGGTCTTGTATTCGGAGCCCGCCATGTACCAATGTGATATTCAAACTTCATATGTACATAATTTACTCGACGTTCTTACGGTGAAGGAAAACATCGTGAAAACAACAGGAAAAAAAGTCAAACAACACGCACTTATGCAGCGTGGTTTGACTATGGCCTAGCCACCCCTAACTTAGAGTAGACTCCGAGCCCCTCAGAGGGGACGTATAGTGAGCTGGTGATGATGATTTTAATACAATATTTTGTTTCTTTCAGACTGTTTGTTAGATATAAAAGAAGATTTGGATAGATATCATCCACTTGTACTTGACCAAGACCACAAATTTTCCTCTTTCTCGGTTAAAGATGGACATATAGCTATACCTATAGGTCACAGTGCTCAATTTTTCTGTCAAGATGGTTTTAATAAGTTCACTGATTCGTTAGTAAAAGCAGAATGTGTAACCAGTCAAACGTTTAAAATAAATGGAGAACAGGTTATTTATCCTAAATTGAAATGCAAAGAAGCTTTACAGCCAGTTACAATACGAACAAATAAAAGTTGCGTTGACGGTAATGGAGAAATCTTCAAAATTGGGATAAATGTTACAATGTTTTTGGAAGTATATCAGATATGTTATCACAAAAAACTTAAAACTCCTTTGTACGGCGAGTACGAGTTAAAATCTTTAGCGGCAGGTGTAGAGTGTGCATCACAAGAAACATGGTTTAACAGTGATGTGATAAATTACAACAAAGATGAAATGTACGATTGTAAGCATCAAAGGAATTATCTATCCGGAATACTAGGGAGAGATTTACCTGGCAAAGAAGATGAGTGTTTTGGCGCCAGACAACTTGTAAACGAAAAAGACGTACCAGCAGGATTTCCACAAATGTTGACTCATAGTTATCTTAATATTATTCCACATTGGAATTCTGATATCATGAAGGTTAGTAGGTTTTTGTTGAAAAAATATATGCATATTTTGGCGAATTTTTGGAAACACAGGTTCTTGAATGGTCATAATTTTTATCTGGTCTTCCTTCCGTGGAACGATCTACCAATAGTCTGATTAGCAGACACTCTAGTATAGCTCAAGTTGATGTCGATTATCATTTTGTTGTTCACACTGCTGGTTTGCCGCTTATTATACATTAGTTCGTAATTCGTCCTATGTGAAAGGATGATGTCAATCTCTTGTCAAAAGTATTTAAGACTCAAGTGTGGTATACCTAACCACAGGAGGCGCCTTACACTTTCAAATATGTTTATATATTTAGTAGTCGCCCGCGATTGCGCCCGCGCGGAATTTAAAATAACCTAAATTAGTAGCCTTTTGTAGTATTTTGAAATTAGCAGTTGTTTGGTGTCGGGGACGAAATCTTCCAAAGATTGGCCCTTTGGGAAGGCATGTGGGATTTGACCCACTAAAACGTCTCCCGTGGCCATTCTCAATTGACATAGACGAAGCTTCCGGTATGTCCAAGGAACACATCGTAACCAAATGTTTGCATATGTGTTCTCCCCGACTATGTTCTACATCTATGCCAAATTTCGATGAGATTCATTGAGCCGTTCTCGAGATACATAATAACAAATATTCAAATCAATCTATTAGGGTAGGCTTCGAGCCACTGCTGACGTATAGTGAGCTGGTGATGATGATGAACCATTAATACAATCAAAAGTTTAATACGAGTATTAGTAAAATCATATAAACAAGTCTCTTAAATTCTTTTACATTGCAGAATTGGGATATTTTAGAAGAATTGCTAAGAAGAATAGTAAGAAGAAGGCACATACTATATACTACGAGTAGATCAACTATAACTATAAGAACGGGTATATTTCAAAATTTTCGGCAGATTATAGGAAAGTCAGTTGTCCCTTCTTATATATACCTTAAAGATAAAGCTGGACATAAGAACGTACTGCCGGTATTTTTATGGAAGGTAGGCAAAAAATGATTTATTTTTAACTAGCTTTCGCCCGCGACTCCGTCCGCGTGAAATTAAAAAAAACAAAACTGAGTAGCCTATATGTTCTTCCAGACTATCCTCTATATCTATGCCAAATTTCATCGAAATCCGTTTAGCGGTTTAGGCTACAAACTCTAACAAACATCCATCCATCCATCTAAATTTGCGCATTTATAATATTAGTATGATATACTGCATGGTGAGAAATGGCTTCTGGTCCTATTAAAATATCCCTTTCCTTATTCCATTATATTTTGTCCCCACTCTCAACTCTATCTATTTGCGATATTGTATTTTAAATTTGTTTACTAGTAGCTTTTGCCCGCTACTCTATCCTAGCCTAGGTGCTCTTGCAGATTATGCTCTGCATCTCTACTAAATTTAATCAAGATCCGTTCAGCAGTTTAGTTTTTAGCTAACAACCAACATCCATCTATACATCTAAACTGTCGCATTTATTATATTAGTAATTTTTTTCAGGTGGTAACAGATCAATTAAGTGCTGCGAGTGTTGCTATAATTCAAGTAATAATACCAGAATCATTAAGAGGCGACGACACAAAGAATTATGAGATATGTCCAAATATGTGTGATAGGATACAATGGATTAAAGAAATCGACGCTGATTATTTAAAAAGTGGCTACATGTACTGCTGTAGTATTAGGGAATTTGAAAAAGCATTTTCACATCGTGTGTTATTCAGTATAGGTTATAGTAATCTTTTAAGGGAATTCACCGGTTGAAACGGTTTGTTTTTATATTTTTTTTTAATAAGATGGTTAAGGTTTTTGTTATACGTGTTGTTTTTATTTTATGTCATCTGTAACGTCTTTGCAGTATTTTACTGCTCACCGACACACACCATGTGTACCTACTAAGATCATATGGTAGTTGGCAATTTTGTGAAGTAGCTGTCTGACATAACACCTGTTTTACAATTTTATTATTGTCCTTACAAGAACTAGTTTTCGTCCGCAACATCTTCAACGTGGAAATAATAAAAAAACAAGTAAGTAGCCTATGTTTTCTTCAACACTATCCTTTATATTTACGACAAATTTCATCGAGATCCGTTCTGCGGTTTAGGTTTAACAGTGGTAGAGCCCGCTTTAACATCTTAGCACGAATGGGTCGGCTCGCCCGGTGCAATACCACGACCACACAGAAGACAGGCGTTAAGTGGGAGCAATTCCGCGTACAGTCTGATGAGTCTGGTGCCGGATGCCCAATTTTAGTCCGTTTCCCGTTCCACCCTTTTCTTAAAAGGAATGGATTGGATGGGAAAGTGGATTTGACGGTGGAGGAGACGCATAGGAAGGGGAAATATCCTTCTTATATGCGTATCCTCCTCCGTCGATTAAGGGTAGGCAACGCATCGGCAATTGCGGATGTCTATGGGCAGCGGTCGCTTCGCCTTGCCTCGCTTTGCCGCCTTATTGTATAAAAAAGGGCTACAAACTTTTACAAACATTCATCTTTCGCATTAATATTAGTAAGGTACTCGTATATTTTTTCTTGACGTGATAACGCATTAATAAATAGTAAATTGCCGTCTACTAGCACAAAGAAAGATTATTACGTTACGCAGGAGCCGAGTGTGCGAGCGAGAACCCTGAACAAAGAATAGAGAAGCACTAGCCCCATTAAGTTTTCACTTGTGACGATGTTAACGTCCGACTTTAGTGACAATCATTTTAATTACGTTTAAAAACACAGTAACATCTTACTAATAAATGCGGAAGTTTAGATGGATGGATGGATGTTTGTTAGAGTTTGTAGCCTAAACGGCTGTACGGATTTCGATGAAATTTTGTACAGATGTCGAGGGTAATCTGGATGAACACATAGACTATTTACTTTTTTTTTAATTCCACGCGAACGGAGTCGCGAGCGAAAGCTAATGATAAATAAAATGATATTAACGTCTCTAACAATGTGCAGCGCCTAACAAGTGTGTCAAGCTTAAGAGATGACGGCGGAAATTAGATATTTTTTGCTTATGCCAATAAAGATGTTTCTTGGAATTTTGTCTTTCCTATAAATTCGTGAGTAAACTACAAATTATAATAAAAACCCTTTGGTTTTTAAACAAGTAATGGTACATATATTGCTGAAAACCAACGCGGCCTTCAGTAACAAGCTGGAGACCGCATCAGCTGAGTCTTGTCCTCGTGGCCAAGACTTTTTTTATTTTTATTTCGTTAATATGTTCTGTAAATTTTGTTTTTTTTTTTGTCATTTTTTGGTCAATAAATAGTGCTTTATATTTTTGTACAAAATATAAATTTTATAGGTTTGAATATAACAAAGTTACAAGGGTGTCAATTTATTATTTATGAAGTTATCAAAATTATAACATTTGAAGAAGTCACAAGTGCTTCGAGAAAGGAGTCTATCGGAGAGACTATCGTCACCTCGGCAGGTGCATTCTATATGAGCTTTCTAGCTTTTTCGTTACAAACATTGATGACTTTTTTTTCTTAAACTTTTAACTAAATTTAATTTATTGTATAGTTCGATAAATCTTTAGTACTTTCAAATATGTACTTTTTAAAAATGTTTTCATAATAAAAACCATCCAATAGTAGGAGAGTTTCATTTCGCATCGTGCATTAATGAGAGACACGGTAATGATGTCGCGTTCCACTTCTTAGCACTACACTGTACTCAATTCAAGAAATGGTGTCTTATTTTAGACTTAATTATTTCTTACTTCTTACTAATAACATAACACCAGAGTTTAGGTGGATGTTTGTTACTAGAAGGACTTAACGTATCTTAATGAAATTCAGTACAAATATAAAACATATTTTGGAGAAATACACTGGTTATTAATTTTTTTTATTCCGCGCGAATTAAGCCGTGGGCTTAAGCTATTGATATAATAAAATATAAAAGCGCCTGTGGAAATAAAATAGCCAAATATACTTTAATAGTACTAACTTGTTCTTTTATAAAATTGTATACATTATGGAAAAAATAATTGTAATTTTAAGCCTAAGAAAAGTCCAGTTTTAGCGAACATTTATGTAGATTTTCACTCAACATTTTCATTGTCCATGCAAATCCTTTAAGCTCGACCGAGTTTTAGCTTTGGGGGTAAAGTTGCCAATTTACATTGTCTATTTCCTGCGATAATATTAACACGCATACTTCTATTTTCGAAAATAATTACCGTAAAGTACCCTAAGTTGTAGCATATCTTAACATTAACTTAACTAAACTTTTGCATATTACTATTTGTATGTATAACTTGAGAGAGCTTGTTACAGCAAGTTTGTAACTTGCATATTTCGCGATTGATCTATATCTATACATATAAGAAAATTGGAGTGTCTGTTTGTAATTTCACAAGAAAAATTCCAGATTTCGGGAAGATGATGTATTTGCATTGCTGATAACGAAAATAGCATTTACAAATTTTATGTCTGTCTGTCAGTCCGCAAGCCGGGTTTGTTCCGGGTAATCACCGAAACGACTGATTTCGCTGAAGGGTAGCTGTATAGACGGGCATATTATAGGCTAATTTTTATCCTAATATTGCGTGAACGAAGTCGCGGGCAACAGCTAGTCTAGAATACATTTTAACTTACAAAGCCACGCCAGTCAAGTGGTTTGATCGTCCGCAACGAATCTGCATACTCTTAATCGAAAACCTGACGTTGCGTGGAAATTACTTTATCGAATATAGTACGATCAAGTATTCTTGATACTGGAGTGGGTCCGATGGCGTATCATCATCTCCTCCTCCTTATCCTACTCCCGTAGGATCGGCGCATCGGGTTTTCGTCCTCCAAATAACTCTGTCATCCGTCATCTCAGTCATCACTCCCTTCTTGATCTTTTCACCTTTCACGCAATCCATCCATCTCTTTCTAGGTCTACCTCTACCGATGTACCCCTCCACATTCATAACTAACGTCCTTCTTGTTACATGCGATTCATCCCTTCTCATAATATGCCCATACCACGTTAACCTTTTACTCCTTATTTTCTCAACCACTGGTGCTACTCTCAAACTTCCCCTAATATGTCTTTGTATTTCTGTGCCATCAGTACAAAAAAAAACTATGTTTGATCTTATTTATCTATATAGGGTTGCCAACAAAATATGTTAATATACATAGATATACATACAGTGGTAGAATCTTAGTTAAAATTTGAACATACCATAAGTATGTTTAATTTATTGGCAAACATAACATTTATAGAGAAAAAACAATGCAAATTACAATTCTAAGAAGTTACAGTCTTTAGTAACAATCAAGTAACATAAAATAAACCTAATTAAAACGAAAAAAAAAAAATTATTTAAGCGATTTTGATGAAAAAAACCTTGATCAAATAAATCGAACTCTCACTTCTTACTAATATTATAAATCTGAAAGTTTGGATGGATGGATGGACGTTTAGAGTTTGTAGCTGAACTATAACATTTGGCATAGACGTAAAGGAAGTCTGTAAGAAAAGACGCTACTTACCACAGTTGTTCTTTTGAATTCCACGCAGACTGAGTCGAAAGCTAGTTTGACAAATAATTCAATCGCTAGTTATGCTAAGGATTGGAAAAGTCCTATTTTAAAAATAACTAATAGAAAAAAGCTGTATATCTCCATTTTTTCCACGTTTACCTCTTGACATTCTTATCGAAGACGCAATTTTACAGTTCATTTTGATTTGAATAAATGATAAGAAGGGATTTTGAATTTCAAAGGGCTAGTCAAATGAGGGACTGTTAGATGCTCGGGTCACTTGTTAGCGCCTTTTAGCTTCACATTCAGTTGAGTTATGTACTCTTTGTGTATGTAGAGCGTCGGTGGCTCAGTGGTTTAAGCACTTGACTTGTAATCTACAGGTCTTGGGTTCGAATCCCGACATGTACCAATGTGATTTTCGATTTTACGATTTTTCATATGTACATAATGTACACGACGTTCTTACGGTGAAGGAAAACATCTTGATGCAACCTGCACATATCGATGAAGACGGTGGGGACGTATAGTGAGCTGGTGATGATGATGATGATGTACTCTTTATTGATTGAATTTCAAGCATAATAGTTAATAATATGTGTTTTTACTACTTTTTATTAATTAGTCATGATCAGCTCACATGTCCCCAAAGAGGCTACCCTAAGTTAGGAGAGGCCTTGACTTTTTTCAATTTAACGCAGACGGAGTCGCAGGCGAAAGCTTTATAGAATTCGCAAATACATACACACCCTTCTGAATCAGTTGACCAACAGGCGAGTTATATTTTAAAAAAAATCTGCAGAAAACGTTCCAAGAAATAAGGACAGATATTTTGACACGAATCAGTTGTACCTGGAATTATTGTGATAACAACCCTCTTTGCTTCGTCGCAGTCAAATACCCCGTTTTAATTAGTGCCAAAAAGAGACATGAAGTGAACATCGTATCGTTACATGCTTCTTTGTGAACGTTGATGACTGCCGTAGAATACGATACTAAGCACAGTCGAATGAAAAATAATTTTCACAAATGTGATTGGTAATTTATACATTATGGAGTCTAGAAAATTTGGCACTGACCGCTATAAATGGACAGGACACACGTGGTATTTTGGTGCCTAATTGATATTACCCGTTTTGACGTCCCCTATTGATGGCGGTGTTGAGGATCGGAATTAATAATAGATATTGAATTAGCTTTCATTAACATCAACAAACTTTAAATGGAAACTAAGAAATATTTATATAGATAAGTGGATTTTAGACAGGGTTTAAACAAATCTCTGCGAAGACGAATGTTTACAACCATGATGGTTGAACCGTCAGCAGGTTCCTTGACACGTTAGCCTATCACCGTGGACATTGTAAGCATCAGAGAAACGAGCAAATTCGTTTTTGCCCCTAATTTTATTCTTTAAACTTTCGTGAAACATCAAAAACGAATTAAGGACGGCTTAACTCAGATATGATCCACTATTAAAAATACAGGTAGACCAATATACCAGTTTGCAGGTCATCAGGAAGTAATGAATTCATTAAAACTAAACCAAGCAAACATTAACAAGGTAATCCTTACGCAAATTTGTTATTCCAACCCGAATCCCCTTTAAAAGCTTTCA
>LD700013.1:3992129-4006127 GCA_003118335.3 Papilio memnon | reverse complement strand
AGCTAGTGAGTCATATAGTTAAATTGGCTATTTATGCAAAAGATAACTCGAAATCGCGATTCGCGAGTGACAACGATTCAAAACAAATAGATTTTGACGAACAAGCCTCCAAGAGCGTTGCGAGACCCGGGACAAATCAATTGACTTGTAATCTACAGGATTTGGGTTCGAATCCCGCAAAGTGTGTGAATTTCTATTTTCGTATTTCATATGTACATAACTTACCCGACGTTCTTACGGTGAAGGAAAACATCGTAATGCCTGCACACATCGGAGAACAAATTCAAAGATATGTGTGAAGTCTAACCAGCACTGGGCCAACGTAGTTGATGGCCTAGTCACTTCTAATTAAGGGCAAGTTCCGTATAAAATAATCATTATTACTTTTGACGCTGAAATAGATTTATATATGGACAAGTTTTAAGGAAACCATTTAATCAAATTAAAACGAAACCCCAACGCATTTATTATGATTAAGTTAGGGCTGTCAACACATATAATAATTGAACGATAAAAAATAATAGATAAAACGCAAGCAGTGCTGATTATGTAGAAGATATCAGAACAAAAATGTATAGAGCTAGACGCGAGGGTGGAATGTTTTTCTATAATAAAAACATTTATACGCAACGCAGCGAACGCAATTAGTGAGGGTAGTCGGGGGATGGAAGAACAGAATTATTATATTCAGTAATTGGATAGATTTTATCGAATTAGGGCGTGCTTGTTTATGTATTGCCTAGTAGTAAGAATGATGTGTAAAGAGGAATTCTTTGTGTTTATTTAAACATGCGTTTTTACTTTTGAAACAAGTATCGTAACGAAACCTAGTCGAAATAAGACCTTTCCTTTATACAACTTCTGGTTAGAAAATGTATTACGTCAAGTCATTCTAGGTCATTCTCAAAATCTGTATCTTAAAGAAGATGTATTTTTTATTTCATGTACACGGTCGATGACGATCTATTCATACTTAATATTATAAATGCGAAAGTTTAGATGGATGGATGTTTGTTAGTGTTTGTAGCCTAAACTGCTTAACGGATCTAGATGAAATTTGACATTCAAGAGTTTGACATTCTTCTATGGATTTAGAGGATAGTCTGGAACACATAGGCTACTTACTTTTTTATACCAGGCACACAGATTCGCGAGCGAAAGCTAGTCATGAATAACTAACATTTATCAATCTATGACAATTTTTTTGTATGTTCTCATCAAAAATATTCACGAAATTGGTCAGTAGAGAGTAATTCAGGTGAACAATGGGAAGGAATTATGATGAATAAATAAAGTTGTCTACAGTCCCTAAGGTGCTCTTATAAGGGCAAAAGAAATATCAGAGATCACACAAATGCTTCGTGAGTCAAACGGCGTATGCGAGCATCTCTTGCACATTTTTATTTTACGTGACAGGAATCGCAAATATCGCAAGGTAAAGAAAACGTGTATTTCGGAAAATTCGACAACGCTATTTCGATTTTAATTGTCATTAAATATATCGAGGTTCGAAGTCGTATGCCATGTTTTTTAAATAGTAAACGAAATTAAAATGTTAAAAAAAGAAACTTTTTAACAATTGCAACTATACCAACTTATTAGGCGTGACCATAAAAACTTAGTATTTAAAACACATTTTATTGACTACTAACTGTTGTTTGCGACTTCGCCCGCGTGAAAAAAAATATAGCCTATGTTACTTACAGATAAATTACCTTTCTAACGGTGAAAGAAATTTTAAAATCGGCCCAATAGTTCTTGAGTTATTTCAATACATACAAAAATTACACAAATCTTTCCTCTTTATAATATTAAGTATAGATATTATATTGAATACACTGTCGTAAACTATATTAGAGCACACGCACACCTTTAACTAAATTATCGCACAACTGTTTTGTCTCATTTTGATTCTCTCGATTTTTAGTTGTGCAACTAAACAGTTGAATTGGCTGCGAAACAATCGACAATCGCACAACAGTGCGATTGTTTAGTCTAAGGTGAGCTCTTACTATTAATATTTCTGCATAATAATTGTTTGCTATCCTAACATAATAGCGTTATCAACCCGATCTGTTCTACAATAGAACATTTAGGCTATATAGAATACATCAATTTGTCATAAACTGGCATTATCTGAGACGATATCCGTCATCGTACGGGAGACGATTAATCGGCCTGTATCATAAAATCTCTTTACAACAATACAGAACATAAAAAAACACGTCTCCGAAACGACAACATTCAAAATGGACCGTGCCCGAAATTTATCAAACTGTCCATCTTAAGACGGTGGCCGATTTGTCAATGACCCAGCGTTAATTAATAAAAAGTTCACTAAAAGGAACTGTGTAAGTCTTTAATTATGGACTTTAACTTTTTGTTGAATCACAATTATGGTTGATACATACAATTAATTAATACACCTATTACTTGATTACAGACATTTTGATACAAAATTTCATTGTAGTTATTTCATGCTATTCCACTTTTTTTATTAATAAAGATTTAGGTACACTATAAAATTAAGCATTTATCTATACTAATATAATAAAGCGTAAACACACACTATTTAGTTACGTAGGATGTCAACAATCACAGTATATTTTTGAATAATTCCATTTTTAATAAAAGCCCTACACGTACGACACTCTTTAGGGAGTAAATAATTTGAATTAAACCGTTTTGCGTAAAGGACAAGCTGACAACATCAAAAAATCAAGGTTGTCATGGTAACGAAAATTGTTATACAATGTCAAAGGCCTTCGTTGTTATTTGTGCATTTGAATTTTGACATTTGCAATTAAAATTTTCAAAAATGAAGCCGCACGGGAACAGCTCGTGTATAGCTACACGATAGATAAAATTGTTGTGTTTTGATTAATTTTTCAACCGTCTTCAACGAAAAAACATAACATAAGGAATGTAACCCGAGTTAAATTTATGCACATTTTAAACAACCATTCTTGCTATATCATCCTCAACAATTACATGAGTATACCAAACAAGGTTCATTGTCTTTTACGATGTCTCAGCACGAATTAGTTATGTAATGGCTTTTATCTTGATACTTTCAACTGGGTAGTTGATCGTTTTAGCTGAGCTCGAGGGGAACATTTCGGGGCCCATTTTAAAATACATTCAGGGCTTATTAGGGCTTTTAATTTGCTTGTCTGTTAACAGAACGCCCCGACAATGGCCCTTTTACTAATAGGTAAGTCTAAAGGTCGTTTAATAAATATTCATGGTCCTTTTAAAGGGAAAGTTAACGAAATGTTTAAATAAGCCCGCTTTTGGCTTTTTAAGCTGAAAAGATGAGATAATTTTGTTATTTAGAAGATTATTTGGAATTGGGTTGAGTATTTTTTACTTAACTTTTACTCTTAAATTCACGAAAAATTATTATATAATTACCCTTTGATTCTTGACCATGACTCTTCAACGGGTAAAGTTGCCATAGACGTTTATATACAAAACTAAATAAAAAAAAAACTTATACTTCATTGTTCAAGTATCACAAGCTGATTAATATTAAATAGTATAAAAAAATCGCATATTTTCTCACTCATCGTTTCTTGGAAGCGTACCGAAGTTGGAGTCATGGAACACCCACTGCGATCTGCTTAGCACTGGGTGTTCTTTAATTCATTTACCTTGTTAATGTCGACGCCTTAAAATGTCTCAATCAAGCCGACCGCAGAATGTTCTACAATGGGTAAATTAATCGATAAAACGCGTTTGAGATGACTAAATTGCGACGTTAATTTGTTATTGGTTCTAGTTCGTGGAAATGCTAATTGGCGTTGAACGTTTTTTATAAACTTTTTGATTTTATGGGAATGATATAAGCTTGAGTCAGAGATGTCGATTATTTCGCAATTGCAAGAGTTTGTGAATCCGTCTGGCCATATTTAAAAATTAGAGGAGTATCTCATGTCTTTTTCGAGACTGTGCCAAATTTCAATAAAATATAATATATTGAACCATTACAGAGTTATCGAGTACATATGTGTTTCTAACGTATCCCAATGGAACCGGGCACATTTATGTGATCATAGTTGCCTGTGTTCTTACAGACTATATCCTAATGTAGGCCAAATTTCATCTAGATGCATTAAATCGTTCTGGAGATACCTTCTAATAAACATTTATAAATCCATTTAAACATTGGTATTAATGATATTAGTAAGAAGTAAGATATGTGATGGACCACAGTTTTTTTGTATAGACTTCTAGGCAATGAAAACGGACAATGAGGCATAAAGATAGTTTATCTTGTACGCATCATGTTTGCCATAGATCAGGGGTGGCGAACATTTATGTATCAAAGTGCCATTTTTTTAAGGAAATGTTTAATGCGTTCTTAGACGTGCCATCGAATACTTTTGACTGCGATTATTACTCAAATTTCATAGTGAAGTTCATACTTTTTATTAGTGTTTATATGATCAGTGACGTGCCCAAAACATAAGTCGTATGCGATTTATGGCGCGCGTGCAAGTGGTTTGCCACCCCTGCCATAGAATCGTGATGTTTAAATAAAGACGTATTACGTGTAATCTTAAATACAAAGTAAACTAAAAAAGCGTACATATTATGAGAATTACAAAATTCCAGCATTCTTAGAGTTGGGCAATGTTTACAAAGACGAGATAACTACTATCAATGTTAGTATTACACGTACTTACTAAAATCTTGCTATGAACCGTTATTTAAACAGCTCCATCATTTCATGGAACGTCAAATGAACTCCCAGAGGTCTCTTTGAACTCGTAAAAAACTTCGAGATGGTGGGATAATGCGCATTGTCGCTGCCACGGCTTCATTAAGGACCCGCATATCAAATATTTACACAGATAAGAGCCATGCGTAGTTTCATTACCCATTTTTAGAACAAAACGTGAAACGCTTTCGAAAGATAAGAATTTCAATCGTAGGGGCTTTTAAATGTTTAACGAAAACAAAGGAAATTGTTTGTGTTTCGAATCGTTCGTTCCGCTTACCTGAGTATTAAAAAAGATTAACGCACCCCACATTCCTTACAAAGCATTTTATCTATAGTCGATGTTAAAAACATTATCGCAACTTAACATCTCTGGAATTATATAGCTAATGAATCATTTTATAATATTGAAGGAAACGCATAAAACAATTCATCAAGTTTCGTTGTATATTGTTTTTTGTTGTTCAAATATATAGATTTATATATAGTATTTAGTTACCGCTTAGAAACAGAAATAAGAAATTTACTTTCTGCTTCTGTTATTGACGTAAATAATATGCCAATTAACAAAGTTGGTCGCCTTCCTCTCGTAACTCAAAACATTGTTAACGTCTGTATTTATTTCTGGTTATTTTCCCCATTCCTAATCTACTAAGGGTATAGCTATTTTAATCTTTGTTTAACTTTACGGGATTTCGGTACATATCAGATTCATGGTACGCTTTAGGACCTTAAATATTTACTAAAGAACTTAGAGAACTATAAAGAGTTAACACTTACTGGTTCTGTGTCGCATGTCTCAAGATCAGGGATCGGATCATCCCCACAGTAGTACTCTGCTTGCAGGAAAGGCGGTCGCGGAGGCGGAGGCAGTAGGAACTCCGGAGGTGGCCCCAGACAGTCACACTCCGTTAGATCCGTCGTTTCTAACTCCCACATGTCGTAATCTAACTTAACACTATTCACAACCTTATCTCTGATATCACTAACACTTATGTGAGCACTTGTATCACGTTTCACACGTTTGTCTTCATCTGAAGTTCTTAGTTTAATTAAATTGGCTATGTATAGTTCATCATCAACATCACTCCATACGTCCTTTCTGATTTCGTCGTCTTCATCATTTCTTAAATATTCTTCATTTGTTACTTCTTTTGCTATAAGGTTACTTCTAATACTCTCTGCATTAGGAATCTCGTTATTAACTTCTTTATTGACGTTTGGAACATTTTGGTCTCTCGTGTTAAAGAAATATTTGATTTTATCAGTCAATTTAGATTCCAACAAATCTCTCTTGATGGAAGTAAAGCTTTCATTCCACACATTTTTAAACGTCCAAATAGCGCGCGATGACGCCTCTCTTGGACTATCGTTGTTTTTTTCGTCCATACGCAATATTATATTATCTGTAACAAGAAGAAAATTTAATTAGTAAAGTAAAACATGTATAAGTCTAGAGAGAGATTTTGTATCTTAGAATACTTGTTTATCAAATTCTTGCATTTGACAAATGTCTACAAACCATATGAACATCTATACGTATTTGTATCCGTAGTGTATAAAAACCAATCACATTTAAAAAGACATCGTCGACTAACCGCTTTCTTATCTAAACTGAAATGTATCGATCTTGTAGGAGAATTAAACTACTTATTATTTAATAGAAGAGCTAACACCTCATTTTGAATAACAAAGGGACCGCAATTAGAGGCTACCACGTCCGCGGCACAATGCACCGGTGTCGATATCATCTGCGTCTCGTCTAATGCTTATTTTAATTTATTTTTTATCAATTCGAATTGGACGGATGGTTTTTGAGCAACGGGCGAGCGTCACGTTTTCTTTCTATCGTGATTGCGTATAGGACTGGTTTTTTGAACGGATCATAGTTTTACAAACAAGTATTAAATGCTTGTTATTTCGTTGCTGATGATATCATTGTTACGTTTTTTTAAAGATTCGATAAACAGTATGGTCGTTTTTTAATGCAGGCCGTTCTTAATTGACATTTCTTTCTTATTCCATAATCATCTATCTGTTATTAGAATACTCTATATGGGGTTGGCATTAGTTGAGTTTATAGATATAGAAAGACTTGCATCTGTATGGAATTTAAAAAAAGTAAATATCCTTTTTGTTCTTCCAGATGCTCTACATATATGCCAAATTTCATCAAGATCCGTTCAGCCGTTAAGCTACAAACTCTAACAAACATCCATCCATCTAAGCTTTCGCATTTATAATAATATATGTTAACTATAGAAACCACAGTGTTCGCGATTATAAAGCCGTAAGACGTTTGTACGTGCGTGAGATTGCGAGGTCGCGGGGTCAACAGGCGTCTGACAGCATCTCTGAGTTTAATGCCAGTACTTTCTTGTAAAAGATCTTAACAAGTATGAAATGTTGGTAATTACATTGGTTGACAGGTGAAGTAGGGTAAGGATGAAACAATACGTTTAAGGATCTCAAAATAGTCGGGCGTTAATCATTTTAATTGAAGTAAAATAAGCTTCAGTTCATGTATCAGAAATTTAAGTCGTCTACAGATGCTTGAGATCTTTGATTTCGATTCAAACTTCAAAGTGATAGACACTTGTCTAATAATCTTTGAAACATTATCATCTTAGTCTTAAAAAGTAAAGAAAAATATGCTTATTAACTGCTGTATTGTCATTTATTTTTCTAAAAGTATGTATAGTAAAGCGTAAACTAAATACAGCATTGTGGGTTCATTAATTTATGCATCTTGCGTGTCAAACAGTGGATCAATGGCCATCGATGTTCTAAGATGTCTCATTAACATTTTGGCGCTTCGGTGGCCACTTGAATGCTGTCATGGTGGACCTGACATCAGCACAATAACGCCGAGAGGCCCTCCAGCCTCTTAACGAACCCATTCTGTTGCTTTTCTCACGTGAATTATTGCGAGCCTCATCGATAACGGTCACTTGTTGTTTGAAATCTTAATCAATGCTTACACAAGGCTTGGGTTACCTTGTATACTTCAATTAGTACGTTGAATATTTTTATTTATGACTTTTAAATCGATTTTAGATTTATCTATCGAGTCAAGTAAATTGTCATAGAATAGGATAACAGTATCGACCTATAGAGGCGTTACTTCTTATACTTTCGTCCTTCATTTGTTTCCAATTTCAAATTTAGAATCATTTTTTTATGTTTTCGATTAATAATTTAAGATTGAATTGTGTTAATCGATTACTGATCAATGTTTTTTTTTTAAATCGACATAGAATGTAATCGATGAGTCAAAGTTAGTTCTCGACCTCATTCCGTGACGTTTTGATGTAGTGTTAGACGTTGCACGAATGTAAACACGGTCGTGGGTAGTCATAATAAGTCATATTAAAAAGTGAATGTTTAGTAATCACGTGTGACTATTTGAGTTGTTCGACTAAACATTGCATTGGTATTTTAAATGATTTTTTAATCGGATTTCATCGAACATTAATAGCAATGAAAATTTCACGAAAGTGTTACGAATGAAGTGTTGAGAGAAAAATTTAACTTTAGAATCGGCATTTAGTAAAATAAATATCTATATCTATATCTATACTAATATTATAAAGAGGAAACATTTGTATGTATTGAAATAACTCAAAAACTACTGGGCCGATTTTAAAAATTCTTTCACCGTTAAAAAGGTAATTTATCCGTGAGTAACATAGGCTATATTTTTTAATTTCACGCGGGCGAAGTCGCGAGCAACAGCTAGTTATAAATAAAGATATCAATGTAGTTAAAACAGCTAAAAAGATGGAACATGTATTACCTCTTACAATTCTCTTACATTGTTATCGAAATCGTCATCGTAAAAATATGCAGTCCCCTCGGTGGTCGATACACGAACAAAAACAAATGCTACGTAACTTAAAGCGGGCTGTTTAAGCTTTCACCCGCGCGTTATTGCTCATAGTTAGCATAAAAGATAAAGGAAAGGTCCAAGTTGGCTACCGTCGACCGCCCGAGCCATTAGACCTTTGCCGCGGCTAACACCAAAACAAACAACTAAACATGTTTTATCCTGTTGAAGCTAAAACGTTCGACGGCTTCTTGTGTGGATCGTGATTCAGTGGACACAGAGATCGGGTAGCTTTGTACATAACTTTTAAAGGTATTTGTTTAACTGTTAAACTAATATATTAATGTTGACTGTCAGGTTAAGATATTAAACATAAGCATTGAACGTGTTCCTCACGCCGCACCTGTAGTTATAGAACTATGAGGAATACCGCTAAGTAAATGAAGCAATAACGTTTTTAAACAAAAATTATAAGATTCTTAGTTAATTAAATAACAAAAAACAAAAGACAAAATTCTCCAGACAGAGCGTAGCCGAAACAATAAAAACTGCCATAAGAATACGACCAATTGCCTCCATAAACGACTTTCTACGCGTCGAAAGAAGCAAAACAATCTCATAACCTAATTTCATACTCATTCATCTAGCGTATATAGGTTGATCCCAACTTACTACGCTCTAGCTAACAAAATAAAAACGGATACGTTACTACGCTTTGAGTTGCCAAGCGTTTGCCAAGAGGCGAGCCAAGACTTCGTATTCGTTACCAATGGCACGCCTCTTGCCTAACTTGTCCCCTTGCGGGAAGGGGGAGGATGACAAGAGTTGGCAACTGTACCGGATGCTCGCATATTGAGATCAACGTTTTGTCTGAGAGGCGAGATGAGCTCTCGCCAAATACATTGGTATACTTCCAGTTGGGCGACGGGACATTGCGTCTAAATTTGGGACAATTACGATCACAATATATTATTTTGATGCTAGATTCTTGTAAGTTATGGAAGAAATATTAAATCTTGAATAGAGGGTTTTGTCTTTTAGAGGCCTATCAAATTGTATTGATAACCTTAACATTTTCCCGTCAAAAAGTTTCTGAGACATTATATGATCAGTAACTTATTGATCAGTATGTACATCCAGATCGTTACCATTTTGATTTAAAGTTCCGATGCTTTTCTAGAAACAGAAGTATGTAAAGTATTTTCAATTTACATCTTCCGTGGGCCGGCGCCACGCGAGTTGAACAAATAATGTCAACAGTTTTAAACCAGATGATGCCACATAAATTCTGCTGATTTGTTTATTGCATTTTTTTAAATATAATCACTGTATACCAACTTCTTTATGGACATATTTTGATGTGGAATCCATCGAATACTTATCAAATAAAAAAAACTTTGTCAAATTTCGATAAAACTTTTGATTACTAATGGCAAAACAATTGCACGCAACGTACACATAATTTACCTTCGTTAAGCCCCAAGCAAAAGGTATCATTATATTTAACTGGGAACTCATTAAGATAGTAAAGCCAGAAGTCTAAAGGACGACAGGTCTGAACGTGGCGAGCCACCGATGCCAGTCTAAAAACTGAAGAGACTTAATTAAGATCTCAAACGATGCCAATTTACAAGGAATCCCGTACGTGAGCAGACCCAAGAAGCTATTAGAGAGTCCCGATTTTAATAAGGTTGGAAATGTCTATAGGAATACGAGTTTGGCTAGGGATGTTTGTCACGAATCGATGTTGATAAATATCGATTCTATTATATTTGTGATCAATTGTAACAAAAATATGCCTAAATTTTTTAAGCAATATCGAGGAAGTGCAAAAGATTAAAAATATAGCTTGCAGTTGCAACATTTATAGAACGTTTACGTCAGATCGACATTTAAAAGGATACGACCATTAATGCAAATAAACGGTTTTGCGACAAATCGATTTAAAAGTATATCCCTCGTCTCTAGTTTCTGTATACAGTTGCTATAATTGCCGGTACGTGGGGCGATTTGAATACTGATTTTGTATTTCGGGTGTGTGAGTTTGTGTGTGTGAGTGCACGTTGTTAGCTTTGAAATTGGAACGCCGAACATGTTGCTCGCTGGATCTTTGTTTTGCATAATTTGATTCTGTTTAATGAGTTTTGCGTGTGACATTTTCGGAGTTTGTCGTTAAATGCTTTTTACTTTCTGCGTTGGCATTTAGCGAAACGTTTAAGGGTTAAATGAATAAAAAACTTTCTTGAATATCAAGGAATTCTATGATATTTCCGTTGATAGTTTTAATCCTGGAACCTGTATCATCCGTCTGCCATCTATGTGCTAATCGAACTAATATTATAAATGCGAAAGTTTAGATGGATGGATGGATGTTTGTTAGAGCTTGGAGATTAAACGGCTGAACAAATTTTAATGAAATTTTGTATAGATATAGAGGACATTCTGGATGAACATATAGGGTATTTACTTTTGTTTTTGTTTTTAATTTCACGCGAACGGAGTCGCCGGCGAAAGCTAGTATGTCAAAAATTCCTTGATGTAAAATAAATGACTTAAGTCATAGTTATCAAGAGTAACTATTAACATGGGAAAATATTCAGGAATTCTTAACTGCTTCTGTTCAGATCAAATATGACTGTTGAATTTGCAATTCCATTAGCAATAAAAGAATATAGACAAACGTACCGCTATTCTAGGTAGACGAAACTTTACTGAAATATGTAAGGGCAATTCTTCACGTTTTATACCCTGTGGGCCGACACTTGGAGCCACTATTTATGTTGTCAATAAAAGTGAACGCGTCGCACGGGGAGCTAGACATAAACATGAATGAAAATAGTTGGAGACGAGTCGACGGTTTTTATGCAAGAGGCCACCTCGGGCGGACTCTGGGAGTTATTTTATTTAAGTAGAAATGTAATGACGCTAATAAGGGTAATACAGTTACGCTGTAACTTGTCCTTTTTAAAGTAATTCTATTTGTAGGGATATTCTTAAACGTTAAGCTCAAAAGGTTAACTACAAAGGTATTATGAATTCTAGCGTGTCTAAAATATCATTGTTGGCCAAAATAATAGGTTAAACGTAATAAGCTTTTATAGTAAACGTATATATTAATGCACGCACTCTTTTATTAGCAAATCTATAATATAAATTTCGCTATTGTTTTATTTCTACTTTTAAAACTATATTTATCAAAATTAGTCTTAATTTTTATCTGTCACCAAGCTATCGCTACTGTATCACTCGTATTCCTTTGCTTTTCAGTCTGTCATTTATCATTGTTACCATCAAACGAGCAATCCGCGCAAAGAAATACGACCCAGTCAACAATATTACATGTCACAGAATTATTAAGAACTTCTGAGGCTTATGAACTTAATTAATTAATTTATTATCTATACTAATATAATAAATCGTAAACACACAGTTCTTTGTTGCCTAAGATGTCAGCAATTACATCATATTTTTGAATAATTCTTTTTTTAATAAAAAGCCCTACACTTACGTCACGCTTTAGGCTATATATTTTCACGCCATTAAACTTAAGGGGTAAATATTTTGGATAAAAACCCTAATGTGGGAAAGAGACCAAAAGTTGCTGCCAACATCAAGGAAGGAAGATTGTCATAGTAAGGTAATTGGTATTTTGACATTTGACAAATGTAAACAATGAAATAAAGTTTTCATAATTCCATGCGGATGAAGCCGCACGAGAACAGCTAGTTAATATTATAAAAGCGAACGTTTGAATGGATGTTTGTTGCTGTGGTTCTCTAAAACGGTTTAACTGTTCTTTGTGAAATTTAGCACAGTAGAACATATTCTGGAAGAACGTATTATATAACATACGTAGGCTGCTTGTTTTTTTTTGCGCGGATAAAGTTTTGGGCAAAAGGTAGTCTATCATAATTTTCTGTCTGCATATTTTGAAGGAATGTCTAACATATTTTATTCAAGTAAATAACTAGCAATTGCTCTCCATTTCGTCCGTGTGAAATTAAAAATAGCCTAAGTTAGTCTTAGCCCAGTAGTTTTTGAGTTATTTCAATACATACAAACAAATCTTTCTTCTTTATAATATTATATTAGTATAGATTTGATCATACCTTTTTTTTTAATTTTGTAGAACTGCTTATTCGACAAACGAGTTGAGAAACATTTTTGACGCACTATAACAGCAATAAAGAGAACAAATAGAATACGGTGTAAAAGTAAAAAGCGAGCAGATGTTGCCAATTCCTGTCCATATGAAACAGGCCCAGGGCTGAACTTTAGTTACACTCTTAATTTATTGTCCCATTTATACATTTCTGAAATTGGTTCCAACGTTTAATCCCCGTAATTGGTATCGATCACATGAACACTGTTAAATTGCTAGACTTGAATAATGGGGTGCTTTAATCGGTTACAACCAGGGTTGCCAGAATTGACCGAATGCCGGCGAGACGGAAGTGGACGCGAATGAATGCATGAATGAATGACTTAATAATTATTTTGTTTCGCTTTTATTCTGACTAAATCAAACTATCAAACTAATATTATAAATGCGAAAGTTTAGATGGATGGATGGATGGATGGATGGATGGATGGATGGATGGATGTTTGTTAGAGTTTGTAGCCTAAACGGCTGAACGAATCTCGATAAAAATTTGGCATAGATGTAGAGGATAGTCTGGAAGAACACATAGGCTACTTGCTTTTGTTTTTTTTAATTCCACGCGGACGGAGTCGCGGGCGAAAGCTAGTAAATTCATAATTTAAAATCAACTTTACATTCAAGATTGTGTAGTTAAATTTTACACAAATAGAAACCATAAACTCACTCATTGAGGAATTATAACTTCATTTTTTAATTGAATAAAAAAAAACTGGTAAGTGTTCTACGTACTTCCAGGCTATCTACATCTATGCCAAATGTCATCGAGATTCGTAATGCGGTTTTAGAGATATTGTAAGAAACATCCATCCACACTTTTACACTTATCATATATGAAGTATGATTAGGACTAAAGCAAAGTCACCCTAACTTAGGGTAGGCTCCGAGCCACTCGGTGGGGACGTATAGTGAGCTGGTGATGATGATGATTAGGAGGCCTAAGATAGTTTGCTCACATCAGTTGTATTTATTTTTAAATGTACAAACATTATTAAAAACTTTTTCGTGTGAACCCTAACAAGGTCGGAATACCTAATTTAACAAACAACGCTGACTCCTAACTAATAGTTCTTGAGGTACGCTAATATATAGATCGTTAACATCCCGCTCAAAGGGTTTACTATCAATATTAATGAGTTTAACGAGTTAAATAAATAACCTTCATTATTAATTCGCTCGACATAGCTGTATTTCAATGGAAATAATATAACAAACCTATATAAACAATTTCTTATTTATGTTATCACAATCTTATTAAAACAGACACGTTTGTATTATCAACTAGCTGTT
>LD700013.1:3972110-3990932 GCA_003118335.3 Papilio memnon | reverse complement strand
ATTATTTCAAAGTAAATACAACGCATTCGTAAATTTTCCACATCTTGTGTTCAAAGCGACGTAGACTTAATTTCATTTATCCAAACACATTTAATTAGTTTCTAGTGACGTCGCATGTTGACAATTGTTGAAGTTCCTCTCAGCAATAGAATGAGTTCACATTCGTTAGTGACGGGTCTATTCAAACATGTCTTAGATTTCCAATTTAGTGTCTACTAGTGTTCACCCGCGACTCCGTCCGCGTGGAATTAAAAAAAAACAAAAGTGAGTAGCCTATATGTTCCTCCAGACTATCCTTTACATTTTTACCAAATTTCATAGATAAAGAAATGTCACTAATAACTGCGAAAGTTTAGATGGATGGATGTTTATTAGATTTTGTAGTCTAAACTGCTGAAAAGTCGCCGGCGAAAGCTAGTTAATAACAAAATTGTAGTATTAAACAATAAAACCTACTTCGCGTTATTTTTCTTAAATAAATTTATATTAAACGAAGGAAATAACCAAGAAACTTTATTATAAGCTATAAGATCCTGTTTAATTTATTTTTATTAAGTTTTAACGGTATTTTAAATAATAACGGTTTAAAACGGACAGTAAACACTTTTTGCTCCGACATTATTCATGTTCGAACATTACAATAAAATTGCATGAAATTAATATCTATAGGTTAATACCCTGTTACTCAAATCATAAAAAAATCTATTAATATTTGCAAATCAAGAAAAAACTACATCGATTCATAAAACATATACAAAAGAAGTCTCATTCAAATACTGTAAAAAGTGTCGGTCGACGAAACTGTTTTCTCAGACTGTTTTATTAAGACTATGCTTTTTTAGATTCAAGTATCGAAAAACATGTAGAAGAAATTGCTGTCCCTTTCATTAGCTTAGAAAATAACAGAGACAGCCATGTATTCTCTGTAAGAGTTTTGTAGTGGGATCGCAAATGAGACAAATTTTATACGCACGTACGGCCGCGGCAAACGCGGCGGACCAAGTCGATCGTGATTTCGTTACCTACTGATCAAAGGTAAATACTGTGACAATGTTTGTTCACGCTTCGAAAGACGATGATATTTTATAACAAAACTAAAGTAACTGTTGGTAATTTTAAACACATCTAACTATTGTTAACAAAAAGCATTCATACGGGTGGATTTTTTAAATCAGAACGGCTCAAGAAATCCCTCTGAAATAAGCATAGATGTAAAACTTAGAAAGAACACATACTGTTAAGATCTTTTCTAGTTCTATGCGGACAGAGTCGTGGGCGATAGCTAGTGATACATAAATATAAAACACGATAAAGATAATATACCTTGAATGGCGAATGAAGACACAAAAACATTCTGAGGTCAACATGAATTTGGTTCATGAATTGTTGAACACAAGTTATTTAGTTGAGGTATGAGAATTCATTATTAATTCCATTATTTAGTTCGTTTCTTTATTCAACAGTTCATCAACTAGAACGTCTTCAACAAAACTCCAGAGTCAGATCTGACGCCCATCGACTCTGTACGACAATCATAAATTTATCACCAAAAAAGTAAGCTCACAACTCGTTCGTAATTTACGATCTATTCGTTCGGAATTATTTTTTGCACACAGTATACGAATGCAATTTAAGCCAGCAAATCTGTCGGATTGTATGCCGCTTAAAATTACGGAGCGGTTTGTGTTTATAGCGACTTTAATGGGAATAATGGATAAACAAACACAAGCTGTAAGCCAGATTTATTCGGCTTCAGTATAATTTACACCGATTACAAAATACTGGAATATTGTGCACGATTTTCGGGCAATATCAGTTACATGTCTAAGCTTTATAACAGACTTAAACCCGCTACACACAACAGAACTGTTTAGTTTAAATTGTCAGTAGCGGGCTTTATATTGACTTACAAAAGATACTATTTACGAAATAAATAACAATATTGTATACATACAAGATGTCTGATTTATTTGGCATTAGTATGTGCAAATAAGTGCAAATGAATATGTATTCTAGGGAACAGTAGTTATACATTTTCTATCATGACTTTGTGATGATAATCCTAAAAGATTCATGTCAACAGAAACTGCAACGAATTACTTCAATTATAAGGTTGACACAACGATAGTTGTAAAACGTTATATTAATATAGATTGCAAATTTAATTAGCGGTTAACTTTAATATCGATTCCCAATAAACAGTTTACTGTTGAACCGTAAGGAATTAAATAAATAGCATCAAAGTCCGTTAGGAATTGCCAAAGCGCTTAAAGGAAACTTTTTCTCGTCCCAGCAGTCGTAAATCCCCGTGTTTTTCTCCGTGATACGGCGCTCGGTGCGAATTGAGTAAAGCTAAGACCTCCGCGAAGCTTGAATAAGGATTGCGGCTCCACCTGCCACAGACTACTTACAAACAGAACGTTTTCTTGAACATTGGAAGTACATCTGATATTGCATATCAAATAACATGTTTTGTAGTTGATCTATGTAATTCTATTTGCTGCTACGTACGACTTAAAAATTGATTAGAAAATTTTACCTAAGCATAAATACTTTCGATAAAGCAAGTGATTTCAGAAGTTAACTTTATAGCTTCAATCTAGTGTTAAGTAGATTTAGGATCTGAACTGTGATTAATATGCCATGTCTAAAAAGTAGTAGTAAAAACCCGATGGAAGTTATCAAATCAAATCTTTTTTACCAAAAAAATATTATCTGGTTTACTCTGTACCAATCAATGTAGATACAAAGACATTCGTTTGTCGTTTGTCGTCAGTACCTCATCAATCGTATTCTGGCTTATTTAAGCGATTGCCTTTACTTTTGGGAATAAAAAATTCTTCCGAAATCTTTGCTCTCAACCGAAGCCGACAATTACCGTGACATTTGTCACTGTGAGTTCGTCTTCGTACAATTCGATTTCATCGTCGGGGCTTTGCATTGATTGATTGATTAGTTCGTTAGCTTCATCCGGATTCAAATATTGATCTAAGTAATTGAGTTTAGGAGAATTTTTCGTTGAAATCTGAAGAAATTTTAAGAAAATCTTAACTATCATACTAATATTATATGAGAAAGTTTGGATGGGTGGATATTTTTAGAGTTTGTAGCCTAAACTACTAAACTAATCTCGGTGAAATTTGGCATAGATGTAGAGCATAATCTGGAAGAACACGTAGACTACTTACTAAGTTTTTTTTAAATTCTCTAATTTAAGTCTCAGGCAAACGCTGGTTACTAATAAATTCCATTCAACACTGTTAACATTTTAATTCTTATTACCACAGAGTTTCATATAAATGTCACAGTGTACAAATAGGAATAGAGCTATGCTTGTATAACAAGATGAAGGTTAATTTAAATCCTTGCGTTTGTTAGCTGCAGAGTAATTGGATTTTGAGACGTCGCGGTTGACAGTTCATTTCGTTCTACCATCCCCCCATTCCAACGTTTTATGTTAAGATTATGAAAAGTTAATATACCACGCTTCCTTTGTCACTTAATTAGAAATTTATTGCTGCATTTTACGGCTGCCTTATATTTTAAATTAACAATGCCAGAAATGGTAATAATTTGAATAAGATCGCTTTAAACGCTTTAACCAAATGACAAAGTATTTGATTACTTAAAAATAATTTATTTGGTCTACTAAAGTTACATGTGCCATGAATACTAGATTCGAAGAATACGAAATCAATTAGTTTAGAAATAATATTACTAATATTATAAATACGAAAGTTTTGATGGTTAGATGTTTGTTGATATTTGTAGTCTAAACTGCTCAACGGATCTTGATGAAATTTAGCATAGATGTAGAGGATAGTCTAGAAGAATACATAGACTACTTATGCGCAGACAGATTCGCGAGCGAAAGATAGTCTATTTATAAAGTCTTTATTAAATGAAATTATATAAAGGTTTAATAAATCTTTCAACATTCAACGAGTTCTCAATGTCACTAGATTGATGGCAAAAAAAAAACGTTTCATAACTGCAGCATCCACTATAACTTTATTTAAATAACGTATAGCAATAGTTCATTAAATTCAAGGAAACAGTCCACTGACACAAATAAAATACACTAAAAGAAACAGAGCGTATGTTAATAATTCGCTGAAATTTAAACAAAGCGCTAACAATTATTCAGAATGCGAACGTCAGACAAATAATGAGATACTTATTCACGACATATTAAAGTTAGCCCGTTGGAGTAACTTGTCAAGCAGCAAAAACCATAAACAGGCAGCCAACAAGCGTTTTTGTGTCAACAATAACAAGGCAAAACAAAAACGTTGACATCAAAACGTATGACGCTCAATCACCTTTCTTTTAAGCTCTTTTTGCACTAACAAAAACTTGGAGTTGTTTCTCAGACTTTACGGGCTTAAGTGATTTTCATCGTATTTAGTTTGCAAGAACTTTTTTTTTCAGATACTTAATTGTTTCTTCTTTTAGAAAGTTACCTAAAGTTTTGAAGTTGAATCTAATGTATCTAATCTAACGTTTAAAAGGTTAATTGTGTATTCTCACCTTGTCTTTATTTCCTTTCTTTTTTTAATCTAGATAAGTTTTTCCAACTTAATTAGGTAGAGTTTTCTGTTGCTGAGTTTTAAGTATCTCGAACTAAGCATTCATTGGAAATCTTAAATTACTGAATTCTTGTTAAAAGAAACATTCAACCAAATTTAATATACAGCCATCTAGATTTACACAACGACGCATTGTGAAACAAATGAATTGAAAAATTAATTGCATCTGTCAACATCGGCTCCCGATCAAATGCATCAACACGTTCCTGAATGGATTCTGATAACACTCGTATACGTATCGAAGCAACAATTGTCTCCTAATCCGGTATTGACATACCATGAATCACGGCGACACGTCGACGGTATCTAATATATTATCGCCCTAGTAGACTTTTCGATCATTCAAAAAATTGACATGACTTACATAATTCTCACATAGAACCGTATAGAACATTTGATGGTAAGTAAAACATATAGACTTTTGAAACACTAAAAACATATTTCATCATCTTCCTCCTTATCCTAATCCCGTAGGGTCGGCGCAACAGGTTTTTGTCCTCCACATAACTCTATCATACGTCATCTCAGTCATCACTCCCTTCTTGATCATGTCACCTTTCACGCAATCCATCCATCTCTTTCTAGGTCTACTTCTACCGGTGTACCCTTCCACACTCATACCTAACATTCTCCTTATTACATGCGATTCACCTCTCCTCATAACATGTCCATACCATGCTAACCTTTTACTCCTTACCTTCTCTACCATTGGGGCTACTCTCAAACTTCCTCTAATATACTCATTAGAGGAAGTCATACTTACTACTAAAAACATATTCTATCATACAATTGAGGCGAAAGTTAAAAATTGGATGTTGCATAATAAAGTTACATCAATTCCAACTAGCAACTAGTACTAGTAGCATAACAATACGTCATGGTTCTATTCGGTGGTCCTGTCGCTTAACAATAACCGGCCATAGACAAATCCTCTTGGGAATTTCGTAGAACCATTTCGTTCATCAAAATTCCCAATGGGATCGACGGACAAAGTACGGTTCAACAAGTTACCCGCCCCTCTTCATATACAATGCTTTATATAGACATATCGAGCACAATAAATAGCGATCAAGTACAATAAACGAAAAATATTCAAAGCAGTAAAAAGTTAACGTAGAATTTATTTCTGCGCAGATTCCTGTCAATGTGAAGGTTTTATTCGTAGTTGTCAACTCTTTTTGTTGTGTACAAGAATACAATTATTGTGTCGACTATATATTTTTTTCTACACAAAACGTGGAGACATTATTTTCGTTTTTGTAAAACATATTTCGTGTTTCACTTCTCCAGTTTCAAAGCACGTAGTTTCAATATTATCGTAGAAACACAGCTGAAAGCGGTACTCCAAGTATTCAAGTCAGTGGAAACTTATAACTAAAAAGAAAATTAAAAGTCTCCCTCACAAACTTGTTAAAGAAACTCCATTTAAATAAATAAAGAATAAAAAAAAACGATGGAACGTCGTTTCTTATTTTAGAATTGGACGTGGAGAAAAGTTGCCTCGGAAATAACCCAATCACTAGCAATAAACGGGACTAAAGGGAAATTAATACCACAGCCAACGACAAAGTTGATCTTGTTCGACTTGACAGATGTCTGCAAGATGAAATATTGCGTCGACGCAGCGTCGGAATCCAGTCTCGATGTACGCGATCGCTGATTTGAAGAAATTATACGAACCTATGTCTTGACATGTGAACAACTTACTTTAAGCCTTTCATTCGTTTCTGTCGCAGTAGACAAAGATACCAAATGTGTCGAATATTCCAATTCCTAGGTTAACCTTTAAAAGCATTATAATAGGAACATATAGACAACGTGTCTATAATTATCTTAATGAGTTTACATCGGTATTATACGAAAACAATAGTTAACGACTTGAACATCTGGCTCGTGTTTTAACAAAACTATTTATTGCACCAGAAACATGGAACTTGTGTGACCACCCAAGACGATCAATGGTTTTAGTGATTATGTATCATAAAATCTCACTTTTTATTGCTTTCATGTTGATTCGAACTTAGAAATATCGAACAAAAATTTAACACCCACTCAAAATGAACCATCAAGTGATTACTGTATCGTAGGTAAATTATTAAGCGGTGCTTATAGTTTTATTTCATTATTTTGTAGCTCTATCGATTGTATTGAGTTCGTATTTCTCATTGCTTCAACAACCATCTTCGGAAATCAGATCGTATATGTCCAAGACGATAATTTTCCTCGTAACTAAATTTCGCATCGTCTTGACCATTTGTTGTAAATGTCCCACTTGAAATGTTTATTTAATTTATACCAATAACTCTCGGTGAATTATGGGCGTGGGCAGGAAGACGGTGTTAGATCAGATATTTATTGTGAGACTCCTCATCCATTTACGGACGATTTATCGTTTGTCCCAACATTGAATCACCAGTTTTCGGAATTCTCAAATTAAATGGAACGGTTTATTAATTCTTTAATATCATGATTAAGTTAAATTACATTCAGCCCTTGAAACAAGAACAACACAATACGTATAATTGCAAAAGACCAATATCTGATAAAGCCAAATCAATAATCACAACCGCAATAAGGTGAATGGAAAAATGTATCCATCAAACTAACCATTGATTCTCCTTTTTTTAATTTTTGATCATAAACAGAGATAAACTTTCAACAAATATGTCAATGATCGTTAAACCAACATTAAAAATTGACATTTGGTAGAAATATTCCTGAGCAATTTCTGAACGACTGACGACAGAAAGTGTCGTATAAAGTGCGTTGTTAAACGTAGGAGACAACTGCCACGAAATAAAACTAGACTCTAAAACGTTTACAACCAACGGCAATAAGAACTCTCAACTCTCTGGGGTTAAGTTGCTGGTTTTAAATACAGCTACGCACCTCAAGTAAAATAGTCTTATGAAATGAACATTTTCTCCAGGTTAACCAGTACTAAAAATCCAACACTTTGCAAATAGAATTTAAGTTACAAATCTTTACCAGAAATAATTTCAAACAACGTTCCAATCTATATTATATCACGCATAATATGATTCCTTGCTTCGAGTGAAAATATGTATATAATCATAGTCAATTTCGATCAAAACTCATACAGTTATTACAAATTATGTATCATATTACCTGTTCACTTTTATGGGGCCGCCAATCTATGGCCGGCCGCTGGCCACTTGTATAAAAAATACAAAACACAACAGCTGTTGTAGAAACGGGTACAACCGAATAGAAATTTGGACGGACATAATCCATTATCTTAATTTAGATACGGCTAACAAAAGAGCGTAAACTATGACATATGCTGTGGGCATAATAAAAACGGTTATAGGTTTTTACTTAACGCTTTTAATGAAATTGTATAGATTATAAAACACATCGAACAACTCAAGATTAAATTCTAGATCATATTGATTTGATGGCTACAAAGGTAGAGGAAGACCGAAGAAAGTATGGATGGATTGCGTGAAAGGGGATATGCTTAAGAAGGGAGTAGATTCAGATATGACGGCTGATAGAAATGTATTCAAGAACAGCGCATACTGTGCCGACCCTCCGTAGGGATAAGAACAAGTTGATGATAAACTATTTGAGGCTACGAGGAGTTCTTTCAGCCAATTTAAAGATTCAAGCTTGACATACTTAGCTCTTAGTGACGTCACAAACAATTCTTAGAAGTTGTCCACATATGGAAAGAACAGTAGAAGACTCTTTGCAACGAACCGGTTATCTTTTGAAAACAGGTGGAAGCAATTAGACGAGGAACAGAAAGAACAAAATTAATTATAATACATATTGAGAAATATGTTTTATGTAGTGGAATACTATAAACTGATAGTTCAGGTTTTTTGATTGCTTTCGCCAAATATCACTATAAATAGTAAGTTGCTAACCTGACTGGAAATGTCTCATCGTATCTCGATAGCAATAAAGGTGATTCAGTGTTCGAATGCACTGCAACAGGGACGTATTTATGACGCGCACCAAAATCGTAAATTAAACGTTGTCGGCACTACACGTTACCAGTTGACAGTCATCAGTAGCGATCGATAAGCCTATCTCCCTCACACATCGTGCCGCACTGACTTCGAGAACATTTTGGACATTAAAAAAACAGGTAAACTGTCCTTCGTTAGCGGTCCTGAAGCTCAAAGCGAAAAAAATGTAAGATAAGAATCTATAATTTCTTAGAAGTCGCGGACTGATTATAAACCTGAGGGAAGTTGGCCGTGGAGAATTTTCGAATTAAATGCATAATTCGAATTTAGCTGTTCACACTTCGTGGGTATAGTAATTCGGTTTGGAATGAGCCGTCAAAAGGATGTTTGAGCCCACGGCTAGTTTATCAGATAAGGCGATGTTTAATATATAACTTTATTTATATGCAGGAATGTGGACTAGGGTTACGGAGGATTGGTCGCCAATGAGCCGTACTCAGATAAAATCAACGAAAAAACAAGTATTTGGATCGTAATAATTAATGACCAGTGAAATAATCCAATTATATACTTCTATTTGTTTCTCTGCTTATATTTGTTTTGTAAAACTGACTTTATTGAAAATGTTAAAAGGCTAATAGGTTTTGATAAATGTTACAAAATGCATTCTTGTTAAGATTTCTATGAAGTTATATAGAAAAAAATCACTTCTATGAAAAATCTAAGCGTCGGTTATAAAGTCGACTTCATAAATTGAGACATCACACTAACTTTCTGGTATGTTATTATTATTGCCACCTTTTTTGTGTTGTTTTTTTTTTAAACGCCGCAGGTAAAGATTCTAAGGACGCGGCATATGGTTACACAAATTACGTTGCTTTGAGAAATGATTGATGAAACTTGAAATTAGTGGAGGATTAACGCGTCGATGATTTCTTTAGTAAAAAGATGTATCAAAAGATCATGCAATTAAATCTTCATATACGTTTAGATAGAGAAATCCATCGAAATAACTACATCAAACAAAAACACCTTACTTATGAACAACTAGTAACGCGCCCTGGCTTCACACAGATCCAATGTTGATAAGAAATTTGTGTTTATTTACATCAACATTTCTCCACAAAATTATACATGTATTGTGAATATAAACTTTCCTCTTCTTCAATCTATATAATAAAAAAAAATATCTCATAATCCATCGCACAGTTTTAAACAATCTAAGCATACATAGGGATAGACAGACAGCAGGAAGCGATTTTCCTTTATGTCTTAATGTTCTAAGACAAGTTCTAGTTAATATTTTTTAACCGACTTCCCAAAAGGAGGTATTCAAGTCATCTGTATGTTTTTATTTAAGTGTGTTACGCGAGCTCCGGCCCTGGTGGACCGATTTTGAAAATTCTTTTTTTTATCCGAAAGGTAGTGCTTGCAGGTGGGTCCCATTTTTTTTTAATTTTAGGAGTCAAAGACTACGCCGTAGTTAATAGTTTAGCTCAAAATCACGGGACGAAATTAGGGGTATTTTTTGCTTTCTTTTTATTAGTACAGTTTCTAAATTGACTAGGTATAAAATCTGCATTACCATAGCGTTTACTTTTTTCTCGAGTCCTGTTGAGTCAAACGTTTGCTTTACTCTGTCAATAGAGGTCTGTTTTATTATACGTAATGAACCGTTTCTACTTAAAATTTCTTTTTTTATGAATCTTCTCTGTTTGTTAATTAACATGCAGATGAAAGAGTAAATGTCAAACATTTATAACTATGTGACTTGGGGGAATTTTCATATTGTTGTTCAAGGTTAATATTTTTCTACTAGTAACTTAAAGAATTTCAGACTTAACAACATCGTGAGTACGCTAAACTGCCTCTTTTCAGATTACTTTAAGAGCGTGGGCACCTTTGATTATACTATCGCACAACTGTTTAGTATCGCTTTGATTCCTATGAGCTTATATGGAGGTACACTACTCGATGTTTAGTTGTGCAACTAAACAGTTGAGGCTTCGAAATAATTGACAATCGCACAACAGTTGTGCGATAAGACCTGAGAACTCTTTTCTATCTAAAAACTGCACATTAAGATCTATTAAAAAGTTAGCAAAAAAAAGACAATAAACCATTGGTAGCCGAATTTTCTTACAGTCATCATGACAAGTGTTGGGTGTAAACAAACTTTACGACCTCCTTGGAGAGCAAAAACTTTTTCGACAACAATCGTAAACGACCCTTTATTGAAATGTTTTAGAGTTTCGAAGATGTTAAGCGGCATATGTTTGGCGCCGGGGGACCTAAAACAACATCGAAGCTAAGCGCCACATGATATAAAGGAGACCGCGTCCGTTTATGATGTTTTGCTAACTGACAGACAAATAAACATGGCTTTATTTAGTTTTCAGTCATCAAAATGTTTATAACTACAACTTTTTTTGATGAAAGCGTTTCACGAGTCATATCTTTAGAATTTTGAGGTTATAAATTGTAAATATACGCCACTATTTTGGTTTTTACGTTCTAATTTATTCTTGCAGATTATATTCTTGCAATAATATTTATCAAAGACCATCATCAAGAATTAAAAAAATACGTAAAACTGATTTTATGAAACTGATTTTATGAAACATCTTAAAAAATAATGCAAAATATAAACTATACCGGACTTAAAACTAGAAAAATCATGGACATTTATTAAGTTTCATGATAAAAAGGTATTAAAATAAACAAAGATGAAATACGATTAAAGGTCGTAAGGTAATTTTCAATTAACGTATTTAACAAAACATTTAATTTCTTAATATTGAATTTCAACACAACAGCGTACCGTTGAATTAATGATTAATTTACATAATAATAACAACTTTATTGAGTTATAACCGTATTCGGTTACAACTCAATGAAGTTACGTAAACCAATAATAACAAATACACAGAGCGAGCAATAATTTAACAATCAAATATTGCATTCGACGTAACATTCTGTAGGTCTATTTGTTATGAAAGTTCATATTGAAAAAAGAGGTCTTTTATATGTATAGAAGTACAAATGTGGGGAACGCGCGGCCATCTGTCGCCCCAGAGTTGGGCTTGGATCCATTTGTATATTAATGGCGTTTTCATGTCACGTGTGTTTAATATTTTCGATGCGAAATCGACGATTTTTCGACCCCTTATGGATAAATAATGCAATATAGAGAACACGTCACAACTTCCAGAACAATCTCGATAGTATAAATGCGAAAGTTTAGCCGGATGGATGTTTGTTAGAGTTTGTAGCCTAAACTGTTGAACAGATTTCGATGAAATTTGGCATAGATGTAGAGGATAGTCTCAAAGAACACATAGGTTACTTGGTTTTATTTTTTTTAATTCCACGCTGACGTAATCGCGGGCGAAAGCTAGTTGAAAATAATTATCTATTTAATAAATAATGATTTGTTTAATTACAAATCAAATCAATGTGATATCAATTTATTGGACCGAAATTTTTTTAACACGGAGAATCTAGTTGTATAACCAAGCACAGAACCGTGACAATTATCATTCGGCATATGTTTCCAACAAAAGAAAAACAACAAAAACATTGCCACAAGAATTTATAACGCGTCAAAATCTGAGGAGAAATGGCTTCCTTTGGATAGAGACGTTATTTTTGAAAACGTATAAAATTAATTGTGCAGTATCGCGCATCTGCCGTCTCCTTTGTCCTTTTTTTTTCGTCTCCGCTCCGCTTTTAATACTGGACGCTATATGAAGGAACGTTTTAACTCACGTAGACGACCTTTTGGTTTAGCGGACCGTACCTGATATCAAAATATGTTTTATTTTACTGCTAATATAAACTAGCTGTTAAAAACATACGAACTATGAAAAACAAATGACTGCGTATCCCTCGGGAACCTGACTTTATTTTATATCTTTGCCAAATATGTGTTGAATAGTTGCAGAATTATAGAGTAAACATGATAAAAAATTAATGTATCTCACTGGAAATATATTTCCGGGATCAAAAGCCTATGTGTTTTTCCAGACTATCCTCTAGATCTATGCCAAATTTCATCGAAATCCGCTAAGCAGTTAAGCAAACTCTAACCAACAATATATGTCTTATCCATCCATTAAAACTTTCGCATTTATAATATAAGTAAGAAGCAAGACAAATATAAAATTTTATAAATTGCTGATTTGAATTTTGTTAGACAATCCTTTGTTTATTACGGTTGACCAAAAATATCAAGCCTTCCCATCAAAACCAAGATGGCGACGCTCGCTATATGATCGGTTCTTGTTTTAATCTTAACTATAACATCAAACATAACCTTAAATTAAGATATCTTGTTGATCGTTACTAACGTAAGCTTAACTTACTTTATGTAACTGATATTCTTTCTGATAAGTAATCATTCCATACATTCACATGTACCAAAGTAAGTCTCAAGTTACCAAAATTAACTCTCCCAAACCATTCCTAAGAAAGTTCCCGACAATTCCTTAAATTACAAACATTTCAATTACCATATAAATAGTTCCTACAAGCTTCGACTTAAACGATAATCATCTAATCAGAGATCATTCAAAAAGTTTTATATCTACGAGATAAGTCTAATCATCAACGAATCAAAATCACATCAATTAAACGAATTGAAACTTTAAGTCGTTAGACATAAATGTGCAAGTTAATTGATACAATAAATAGAGATCTTTAATCTTAGATTGATTTGTATAAAAGTCGTTCGATTAAAAATAATTTGTGATTATTACAAGCCAGTATGATTTTCGTTTACTTTTACTATAAACAATTTAAATTTGGAACACAAATTTATTATGTCATTATTCAAAAACGATACCACAAAAAATGTTTGAGTTCGTTACACGATCAAAGATTTCTTTTCTTTTCTTTCGAGGACAAAACAAAACGCATCGTTATTTGCGTCCATTGTTTAGGCTAAATTAAAACGTTATTCAAATGGCTGCACAAACGTTTAACTTTTGTATGAAATACGATAAAAAAAAATCTTAATTGCATACATCTGTTACAGCGGTCAGATACTGAGTTTATAGCCGTTTTGTTTTACAATAAATTGCCAAGAGACAAAAAAGGAGACGTAAAAAATGAATGAAGAAAACAAAGCGCATAATGAATTAAACAACATAATGAGCTGTCGATTTCGGATCGGAGAAACGCGAACACCTGCGTAGGAACCGAAATGTCTTCATTAAAACGAACCTCAGACAACAGGTGCATTTTTATTATAGGAACAAACCGCAATTTATACACTCTGTGACGCTACAAATGTTTCCTGACAGATTGGTGAAGTTTCCTTTATTGCAGTAAGTGATTTTACTACAAAAACATTGACAGAAGATATTACTGATTCTTGAAGGTATATATTATAAGAAATTATTCGACGTATCGCCTAATTAGGTTTTAATTTTCTTTGTCAAGTCGTTTTTCATTCTTAAAATAATTGAGATTGGATATTTAATGACGTTGAAATGGAAAGTTTTTAGTTTATCTACTGCTTTTTTGTGGAATCTGATTAAATTTCTGCAATAATAACATCTTATTTATAATTAGCTGTTACTCACGACTTCGTCCGCGTGAAACTAAAAAATATAGCCTATGTCACTCGCGGATAAATTACCTTTCTAACAGTGAAAGAATATATAAAATCGGCCCAGTAGTTTTTGAGTTATTTCAATACATACAAAAATATATTTCCTCTTTAGAATATTAGTATAGATGTAGATTAGTAACCTAGTATTACGGTCTACATCTGTGCCATATTTCATCGAAATACGCTAAGCCGTTCCAAATATACCTTTTACCAAACATCCATCAACCTGTTTCTAAACGTTCTGATTTAGAATTAGTTGATTAAAAACACTCTTATTTTTGTTTACCTAGAGACTAATAGCTAAAAACTTGGAAGTATGGGTGTTAAATTACAAGAACGTCATCAGTGACTTGAGAGCGGTGTTTACAAAGTCACGAACCCTGTAATTGTTTCGCTTCTACCGCTGACAGGCACCCCGGGGAAGCCCCGATTGGCGGGACTCTTGCAAGATGGCGGCCGACCTTTCCTGACCCATCCGTCAAGCGAGAAGGTGGAACATCTGTTTTAACATGTCAGAATGGCAGTTAATAAAGTCGTTCTATGTTTTGCTTTTAGAATTTACTTCTTTATTTTATTTATTCTTTATTCGGCTTTAGATTGTGATTTCGATGGACAAATCCGTATTAGAAGTTTATCTTCATAATATTAGTAATAATGAGATCATTAAGTCGTGAGATTATTTATCAGTGCACCTCACTTTCTTCAGTAAAAGTTTTATTGTTTAGCTAATATTAGTCATCATCATCATCATCACCAGCTCACTATACGTCCCCACCGAGGGGCTCGGAGCCTACCCTAAAGTCAGGGTGACTAGGCCATAGTCAACCATGCTGGCCAAGTGCGGGTTGGTTGACTTCACACATATCTTTGAATTTCTTCGCAGATATGTGCAGGTTGCATCATGTTTGCACTATGTTTTCCTTCACCGTAGGAACGTCGGGTAAATTATGTACATATGAAAATTCGAAAAATCACATTGGTACATGGCGGTGGGATTCGAACCCAAGACTTGTAGATTACAAGTCAAGAGCTTAAACCATTAAGCCACCGATGCTCTTAATATTAGTACTACTATTGAAAATAGCCAAGAATTATCTCAATAATGTTTCTATTATGTACATTGTTACATGATGGTGAAGTCAATTTGTTGCTAATAAAATAAAATAAAACTTTAAATTCAAATTATACTAGACTAGCTGTTGCTCGCGACTTCGCCCGCGTGACATCAAAAAATGTAGCCTATGTTACTCACAAATAAATTACCTTTCTAACGGTGAAAGAATTTTTTAAATCAGCCCAGTAGTTTTTGAATTATTTCAATACATACAAAAATACAAATCTTTCCTCTTTATAATATTAGTATAGATTATATATGGATTTTAAATCTTTAATCGTTATTACGCAACACAAAATATAGGCTCACAAAGTTAATATAAAAGAATATAATGACCGACGCCCGAGGCTCGCAATTTCCGTTCCTCAGTTCGCTGCCGAAATACGCTGTGAATAATACGTGGTGTAACTTTGATTGTACATCATGTTGCTTGTTTAGAACAATCGTTAGCGTGTCGTTCCATCCTTTACGAACTGCTTTATTTATTGCCCTCTTAAATATAATATATGAAAAATAAACCGCCCTGATACAGACGATTTCAACTACATTATTAGACAAGTTTTGTTACAAGGAAGTGTGAAGAGAAGCATTTTACATACCTTAATAAAGTCGTCAATCTCTTAAACATCTGTAATGAAAAATAATACAATTATTAATTCCATATACAGGTGGAAACTGTAATTAAAAGTTTTCAAGTCAACAAAAAAGTTCAATTGTAGTACGAAATTGTTTTAGGATGAGCTAAGATTTTGTTTTTCTTTTCTAAATTAGATAAGGATTAAATTTCGAACAGACTGGAACTAAGAACCGTTAATTCTAAAGAGATTATGTGACAGAGCAACTTTTTTCTAACCATCATGATGTTAAACCACGATTCCTAATGATTGCACTCTCAAATCCTTTAACACATAAATCCTTGTACCTGGAAGGTATAACGCATCCGAGCGTTAATCTATCTCTTTTGTTACCGTTAAAGTTTATATGTGCATCTCTTTCCTTGCCCCGTGTAGATCTGAGCAAACAACGTGCGTTCAGAATTAAGCAATTATGTTTAATTTCGAATCCCCGCGCAGTTGTCGGCCGCGGCGAGTGAATGTGTTATTTTGAATCATAATTTGTGAGAAGCTATCCGCTTGAGCAGCTGTAAATTATACGCTATACAGGTGATTTCTAAGTAAAGTCTAATGCGAGTAAGTTCTTAGTTACAATAAAGAAAATTTTATTCTCGATAAATCATACTAATATTATAAATGCGAAAGTTTAGATGGATGGATGTCTGTAAGAGTTTGTAGCCTAAACGGCTGAACGGTTTTCGATTAAATTTGGCGTAGACGTAGAGGATAATCTAGAAGAACACATAGGATACTCAGTTCTGTTTTTTTAATTCCACAAGGACGGAGTCGCGGGCGAAAGCTACAGACATATATTTTGAAAATTTTGTAATGAACTGAGAAAATTGACGGGGTTAAATTGTATGACGACACCGCGATATAATAAATGTACGTTAGTACAACAAAATGTGTGTAAACAAATGAATATGATTTCAATTTTTGAAATCCGAACGTCCCGAAAGTGACTCGATATCAATCATCATTTATATCGCAGCATTTTCGACGATACGTCAAAATGTAAATGCATTTCGAATATACGGTGAAACGAAATAAAAAACAGTCCGCTCGAACAGAATTCTGTTTCTAAAAATCGTAACGACGAAATGATTAATATACTTCGAGTTCAAAAAGTGACACTTCACGTCAACGGTCTCTAATGTGATTGGACGTTTTCATATGACGTACAACATCGGGCGGGACTCCCATTGGTGTAATTAAAAAGCGTAGATTATTATCGCCTCGTCGACCAGCCAGGTTTCCGGTGCGTAATTGTTAATAGGGTAACTGTGAATAGGGGTTTTAATGAATAAATAACATTGTTTTCGGTAAAAACTACTCGTATACGAAAGGATCGACCGTTATTTTTCAATTGGTCACTCGACTCCATTCCATATTTAAAATAGCGCGGAACATTATTTTAAATTTCAAAAATCGAACATAACGATTCTGTTATTTTTAAATTTCCTCGTGACAAAGATTAAAGGAGGGAAAGGATTTACGATCAAAGAAAAAGTAAATTGGACTGAATAAAGGTTTCAAGAAAATTAGGTTCGCTTCAATATTCTAGCTTCTTTCAAAGAATATCCAGTATTTTATGGTAAGTATTATACCAAAGACGTAATAAAAAAAAATAATATTCCAAGTCGAGATCTCCTTGCAAATCAAGATAATAGAAGGAAACTGGTTAGTAGCAGATAGTACGGTTGAACGGTTGATTAATTTCTAATTTTTATTGTGATTCATGATGAATGAGAGATAATATTTAAAAAAAAAAAACTTTACCACTCTTTGGATTACAGTTATATCGATTTATCTAAGGTCACATTGAGACTTAAGTAATACGAGAATATTTAAACTTCAATTTACAAAATTATTTATGCCGTTTGGGCTAGATAACGCTCCAATCACACTTCCACACATTTTAGAAGTGATTATCAATGACCTGTTTATACAATTCGTATATTTCATGGTACATAAACACAATAAAAGCCTTAAGGAAAATCAGATTATACGAAACTCGGCAAAGCAACTGCAAGAGTAGCTGCTAGGGGCGTCAAAGGAACACAAGCTCTTTGTAACGCATTGTTTGACGACACCGTAAAGAATTGAAAAGGACGGATATAAAAATGGAAAACGTTTTCGAATGTTTTATTTTAAAAATTGTATTGGCTTTGAACTCCTCATATTATATTAAATAGAATGTTTTAAAAATTGAATTTCTCAATAAGCACAAAACTTCTAACACCAAAGTCTATTTTTTTATCCTATAATTATATAGTCTTCCATTTTCAATTCATTAGGTTATTTTAAAAAGTATTCCGTCTTCTGTTTTAGCACTAGGCATTCAATACACCCTACAATATATTGTTGCGAATATTATGTTTCAGGTTTCATAAGTTATGTATGTGACTAATACGCTCATGTCATAACCGTGTTTGCTATTATGTCTAGATGAATTACTGTCGGCTTTTAGTAATGTTTTGACTACTAGATGAGACATAGTGGTATAGAGTTAACCCCTTTTAATACAGTATTATAGTAGGTAATCGTAAGTGGTATTATAATCTCACTAATTATATTGTAAACTAATATGAAAGTGTACAAAAATGGTTTTATATTCTGTTATTAAAACATATTTGATGTGTTTGTGAAGCATAATTATCAATATGTTTTGCGGAATTATATTTACTTTGTAGCTTTCAACAGATGTTTACATGATGTTCGTTCAAACAAATATTGATTTAAATTGAGTTTAATATAAGCTATATTAATATAAATCTATACTAATATAATAAAGCGTAAACACACACTAGTTCGTGGCGTAAGATGTCAGCAATCACAGCATATTTTTGTAAAATTATTTCTTTAATAAAAAGCCCTACACTTAAGACATGCTTTAGGCTATATATTTTCACGCTATTAAACTTAGGAGATAAATAAATTGGAAAAAAACCTT
>LD700013.1:3945880-3957501 GCA_003118335.3 Papilio memnon | reverse complement strand
AAGAACACATAGGCTACTCGCTTTTGTTTTTATTAATTCCACGCGGACGGAGTCGCGGGCGAAAGCTAGTAGATTATATGTTTAAATTTCACGTGGACGAAGTCGTGAACAACAGCTAGTGTATAATATTCGGTTTAATGTACAAATAATGTTTTAAATGATTCGAATATTACATAGTTAGGCTATTTTCTACATAAACTTTTAGTTCCTTATCATTTATCCGTAAATATCAAAATTCGAAATGTCCCCTACCGAGTACTAAAAGCTAGTTTTTTTTTTACATCAATGTCAAAGAATTTATCATAATCAAGTCTGATACGTGATTCCGGACTGAATATGAGCTTAGCTATCAGCACATTTGTTCCCAATTAAAGCGTTGAAATACACACTGGGAATTCCTTTAGTCGGCCCTGTAATTAATATCTCCTGAATGCTCTCTCTCAGCACATGTGGGAGTCGAGTTACAGATTTATTGCATACTTATTATTGTATTTTGATTTTTTGATTACGTGTTAAATAGTTAAGCGCCAATAGCCTAATGGTTAGGGGACCGTATTTCCGATCACGTGGTCAATGGTTCGCATCCCGCCTCTACTATTGTAAACCATATCCCAGCACAAGCCTAGAGCTTATTTGGAATGCTAAAAGAAATATTAGTAAATTAACAAAAATGTACTAACATTAAAAAAAAGTTTATAAATCTATGAATTCTATTATAAAATCGTAAATTGTCTTCCAGTATATTTTGACGATTAATATCCAAAGTGGGCTAGGACCTCTTGGGTTCCTTATATTGGCAGGGAAAACCTACGACGGGAAATTAGAGAAATCACAAGTTGAGGATGATATGTCGCTTGTTGTTCAATGAAACCAGTAAATTTAGGAAGGGTAGTCTATGACAAAAAAGTTTGAAAATCTCTGGTATAGGAGGCAATGCTATAAACTTTTTTTTAATTCTCCACAGTGTTGACGCCCCAATTATCTTTGTCACAAAAAATAGAATTAACATCCTTAATTAAAATTTATGTCCTATTGTAATAAAATATTTTTTGTTGACAAAACTGTCTTCCTTTCTTAATTACTGAGTCAATAAAAATGAAATGTGTATACAAAAAGAAATGACCAACGGACAGTCACACAAAACAGTAAATTTAAAATGCAACACGATATCACATAAAGATAGTTTCACACTAGGGTAACAGTGACACAGAACAGTTGACTGTGCAGTACTGTAATTGTTTAAACACACTTACTATAGTGTAGTTCTTGTTCTAGAAGTAAACAATTTTTTTTAGCTATTTGAATATAAATGTCTGGATGTATAGGTCCAAGTTGTAGTACTACCGCTTCTGTCCTACTTGCTATGCTTCTCTGTGCGACCCTAGTGAAAAAGTGGCCTAACATCCATTTTTAATTACAAAAGGTTCCGCACCTTGTCATATCCGCTTCGTTGTATAAACAGAGACCGAACAAACAAACCATTTTTTTTAGGGTGGCGACTTCGTTATCAATGTTTCGTTAGCCCGACACGCTTAAAGATAATGGTCGAAGCGGTCAATATTTGAAAATCCATCAAGGACATGCTAGTAACGGCTTCTTAATTTTATACCGATTTAACATGCAGTCCATTAACTAAAAAAATCATTGATTGTAAGAAAAACGTATGTGAAGGAGATGCCACTTTTAGCTGCTTTATCATTCTTCATTGTAGATTTTAGGCATCTAAAGCAAATTTAAATATGAATTAAAAAGAAATTTGAAGAAGTACTGTGTTTAAATGACTATAAATTTTAAACGTATTATCTGTATGAACTCTCGCAGAAGCGAATCCAACAAATCTAAGTCAGAAATGAAATAATATTAGAACAGTTGTAGAAAGTTAGGACTTGATCTCATTTAAAGTTCAACGATAAATCCTAAAACGAAATTGTTCGTACAAACGCCCTAGTAAATAAAGATTAAAGTATTTAATCAGTACGCTCCAAAACTCATGACCTGCTTCCGAAAGCAAAAAACTTTTGGCATAACTTATTTGTATTGCAAAGTTTTCTACAAATTAAGGAAACTGGAAATTTGATAATATCAAAAACAACATTTCATCACTGAGAAATAACACCGTAAAAAATTAAACCATTCAAGAGTGGTAGAGCCCGCTTTAACATCTTAGCACGAATGGGTCGGCTCGCCCGGTGCAATACCACGACCACACAGAAGACAGGCGTGAAGTAGAAGCAATTCCGCGTTTCGTCTGAAGAGTATGGGGCCGGAGGTCCAACTTTAGTCCCTTCCCCGTTCCACCCTTTTTTCATAAAGAAAGGATTGGGTGGGATAGTAGATTTGACGGTGGAGAAGACGCATAGGAAGGGAAAATGTCCACTTTATTTGCGTCTCTTTCTCCGTCTATTTAGGGTAGGCAACGCATCTGCAATTGCGGATGTCTATGGGCAGCGGTCGCTTCGCCATTTCGGCGGATTTAGGTGGCCGCTTGCTCGTTTGCCACTTTATTGTATAAAAAAAAAACCAGTAACTATTAGTCTATAACTTCTTTAACACAGTTTTTTACTAATTAACATGTATAAATACCTTAGTATTTGTGTATAAACACGACTGTCTGGCTCGAGATTACCTGTAAACATAAAAATTAAAAAATGTAAAGCCATCAATTACAACGGATTGAGTCGTATTGAATATTTGGGCTTTTTAGATGTCCTATCAGAAGGTACATTAAAATTTGACACTGCATTAGTATTAATGGAAGATTATTACGGCTTAATAGTGAGTGTAGGTGTAGGATCAAAGAAACGTTATGCGTTTCGGCTAACCATTCCGAGATAAAGGCGTGTTATTGAGACGCCTATACTCTTAGAATGGTAGATTACAATTTTATTTACTGCCTCAAAACGTTTGATAAAACATGTCTTAATTAACCAAGCGAGAGGACCCGTACCGCATGCTTTTAGTAGAAAAACTATAAACTATCGAATGAGTTCGAAAATTTGTTCTAAAATGTATTTTATTACGAATAGTTTAAAGTTTGAAATTGATTTCGGAATGGAGAAATTTTATCGATCACAAAACATGTATAATATAGCACTATTTAATAGATCGGTAACGGGTGCTTTACATGTGTTTTGTCGGCAACCAATATCCATTTGCTTTGGAAGTGATTAGAAAACGTCTTTCTACGCATTGCATGTTAAATAAGTCATTCTGACCTAAATACGAAGAAAATGAAGTTATTTCAAAACTACTGGCTAGATTTAAAGGTCTATTATAGATAACGGTCTTGAAATGTCTATTTTTAAATTAGATTTTAATACCGTAGAGTACGAAGTAGACAAAGTTCTTTAGATCGGTTAGGGCGATATTTATTTGGAGGAAGTCGAATCAATCACAACTGGTAATCCTGTTAGGCTATAAACAAACTCGGACAAATGCCGATAAAGTCGAGTTTTACGATCTGCCACCTCGTTTATTACAGAGAGCGTTCGGGCGAAACACAAGTAAAGGAAATCGAGTATTAACAAATAGGACCGCACTCAATAGCATTGTTACACTAACAAATTTACGATACGATTCCAGTATTGGAATATTTGATATCATTAAAGTGTTCTATCGTTATAGACTTATGGTCTGATTTAGATTTATTTATGACATTCCGATTCGGGCTATTGTATAGTTTTAATGATCTATGCTTTTATTACTTAATTTATTATTTTATCTTCTAGTTATTTGTGATTCGATCCCTCCTTTTTATTTAATTATCCTTTGTTTTTATGATTTAATATTTGTTACTTTACCAATTTAATAACATTAAAATTTTCAATATAAAATGTCTTCTCACATAAATAATTAACGACGGCATTGTCTCTACAAATTCAAAGATTTATTGATTGTATCAAATTTTCTTAAAACACTTTTAGATATATTTTTGGACCATAATATTTCTATGTCAATAGTTGATTCTAGTTCCTGTGAATAATGAAAGAGGGAAATAAGCCATAAACTTCGTCTGCTTACTCCATTAGAATAAATGATCGTGAATGCTTATTGTTTCAAGAAAAAAAAAACAGGGAGGTTTAAATAATACGAAGGCACCAAAGAAGCTTTTAACAATCATTGAGATAAAAACGTCAGTATGACAACCGACTCACGACCGAATCGGAATCCGAGATTGTCAGGATAGGCAGGCGTGTAACAGATTCGAAACTCCACTGACAGGGTCGTAGCTCTCGTCCCAGTAATAAGATTAATGCTACTCGTGCCCTCGGGCGAGATAAGATTTCTTAGCTGTGGAAATAAAGAAAAATGCAAGACGTCGAACCGGCTGTTACATATTACGTGCTACAGCACTCGATTTAAAAGTAAAAGCGAAAGGTTTTAGAAATTCTAAATTTGTCAATGCGCAGTACATATTTCCTCGGTCATTATTATTATTATATTACTACTGCTATTGATGTAAGATTGAAAAGCTACAAATTATTTATAATAGATTATTATCTTAATAATAATAACATCACCTTCAATCAAATATATTGACAGCAATGAATATTTGAAATAAGAAGAGTAAATGTTGGTCTTGATGTAATTTTTATAACAACAAACAATTAAGTTTCAATTCACCCGTATCTAGTTACAGAATGCACAATAAAATAAATCGAAGGAACAATTCTTTTACTTCCGCCTTCAGCGTTATCAATCTCATCAGATAAAACTATTTCGTGTGTATTCGGTGTACGGTGATTGACGTCGGATACTTGTGGAATTGCTTTCGTAACTTCGTTCACTGTTCCATCAACGATCCCACTAAAGCTATGATTGTTTGATAGAATCGTAGGCAAGAAGCCATTACCGAGATTATAAGAAAAGTATTTCGATTACGCTCAGCGTTTATGAGAACTCCCATTAGAGGAATTGTCTCGAATTTTGTAGCGCCTTGAGATTTTAAAAGGAACAAGAATGCGAAGGGCTCAGAGAATGAAGAAATTAAGCTGAAATCGGTTGAACAGCGGGAAGATCGCTTAATCGTCGACGCGATAGAACCGGTCTTTACGATGAGAGGTCAGCGGGAGCAAACTTTGTTCTGATCACTCTGATTGTTTATTATTTATGTTTTTCGTCATTGTGGTATTGACTGAGCTTTACCGTCTTAATTTATTTGATTGTTAAGTTAAATTCATTAATCATAATCTTGTATCTTGTTCCGAAAACTTTGTATTTGTTTAGAGTAGTAAGCATCATTCGGGGCTTTCCAGTGTATTACGTAACTTAAAACATAGTCTTCCTTCACTATAATGTATGAGACGAAAATTTCTATCTATTTTTTTCCAAAAAAAATTCGTTTAAGCAATGAAATTGAAATTCAATGCATAAATTACGTTCGTTCTGAACAGGTCGGATATAAGACAAGGCGAAAGGCAAATACCCGTGTATTCGCATGAATTATATAACAACGTACAAAGAGCCGAGAGCATCTTCTGTGAGGTATGAGATCGTGCCTCTTGCCTGATTAAAGAATCACAAGCACTTTGTTATCATTTTCTTAAAGTATTTTTTTTGGAAATGTGATATCTAAAATACTTAGATACTACAGTATTGGAAAGAAACTACTTAATACTGTTTTGTCAACTTGCCCTTATCCCTTACGGAGGGTCGGCACAGTATGTGCTACTCTTCCATACATTTCTATCAGCCGTCATATCTGAATACACTCCCTTCTTAAGCATATCCTCTTTCACACAATCCATCCATACTTTCTTCGGTCTTCCTCTTCCTTTGTAGCCATCCACATTCATTCTTAACACTTTCTGGTTTATGTCCCCATCGTCTCGTATATTATTAGGCCAACCTAGACCAAACACGCTGCAAAATCACTATCAGATCCTGAGATGAAAATGTTTGTGTTCAATTAATTATTATATTATATTATTATATTATTAATTATGTAGTATAAAGATTTTTTAACGAATAATTATTTTTCTACCAATAACTTTGCGTATTTTCTTTTCTATATTTCAGTATTTTCGTCTAGATTCTACTCACATATGTGACTTAATTATCCTAACGTTTCTGAACGTGTACAGAGTATAAAGTATTTCGATACATATCTATAAAGTTATCAAAAAGTAACTCAAAGCGAAAAGTTTTATCGAATGTTATTATCTCGCGATTAACATAAATTTTATTCGTTATCCGATGACAGGACGGACCGCCTACCTGAAGGCACCTTTTTACAAGTTCAAAGGTCGTTACCGTATTAATTATGGATGGGGGATGTCATAATTTCAAGTCATTCGTTCGACTGGTGTGTAATATTTGCGGGTTTGTATCTAAGAGTTGTGGTTTGTTGTAGGCGAAACGTATCAAATTTTGAAGATGGAGGTTACGTTTGAGTATTCTTTCCCGAATTATTGTGAAATCTTTCTACTTTATTGATTTTGAAATGAATTACTTGTTTAACTTATTTACAAATATATCAATTTAAGTAGTGTTTAACTTTTAAATTTGTTATTCATAGTTAAATGTTTATTATCGTTTTACCTATAAAGTCCTTTACTTAAAAGTAACGAAATACGGAACCGAAAAATATTAGACGTTTCACACTTGGTGTTGTTTTTTAATATCGTGGATTGTCAGGTACGATTTGAATAATGCCGTCAAGAAAGCCGGGGATGAAATAAACAGCTTAAGAATGAGAACCGAAATAAATATTACCTTGATTCAGCTTTGTATTCATTTATTGTACCATCGGAATATAAATTCTTTGAAATATTAACTTCCAGCACAAATGGTGCTTTAATTTATTCAACTTTGTAGTTACTATATCAAGGTACAGTCATAAGTTAAAAACATTTAAGTTTATTAAGTCATAAATCAATTTGTATAGTACCTTTGTAAACAATTATTAATAAAAAAGTTATATAATAAGTAACGAGGACACGGTTTTTATGAAATAAACCAGTTGCAGTCCTATAATTCTTTTGACTCTTATGAACGATGATGACTAGTGGTGGTCCATTGAGATTGTGAAAACAAATCCAGGAAATTTTTAAAACGTACTTATCATACGGTTTTCAATTTTTCATTCCAGTGATCAAATCCAGCGCTGTAGTCCAACTAAGAACGTCTAAACATACATTGGAACCCAAATAGTGCATCCAGTTGCTGAATTGTCTAATGTAAATATACCATAATATAAATCGCTTAATACTAATTTCTTTATAATCAGGACAAATCAGAAATATCTCCAAAAAATTTAAAACATCAGAAAAATTTAAGACAAAATCCCGATGCGATCAAAAGCCATACATTTACCAGCGTACCGGCGTGTAATGGAATAGCTTTGATCAAAAGAGAAAGCGAAGACATGTTTATAGACGATACCTCTTGTTTACCTTTTGCTGCCAGTACTTTAGTTAAATTCACTACAGATTCACGATGTCAAGAAATGCTACTGCATTTTAAATACCTTCAAGTACTTTAGGAATATTTTATGAATGAAATAAACGGTCTAGAACCTTTTGGGAATCAGGGTTTAACGAATTAAAACAAAGAAGGTGTTCAAGAAGTTATTGAAGAATACAATAAATGCTTCAAATCTGAAACTAGTCTTTAAATTCTAAAATTTACTTCGCAGACTTTTAACAAATTTCTTAATTCAATTTACCAGTTTAATAAATTTTCAGAATAAAACAGTCAAAGATTGTTTTACATAAATTGTTCCAACCTCCTTCACCTTTATCGTCCTCATTTGTGACAGAAGCCCCTAGCTAAGCCTAATACCCTGGAGACCGAAAACAAATTGATAAGAGGACTCCGATCGATCATCCGTAGTCTCGACCCACGTGTCTGACTAATCCATTATATCCTTCCAGTTAATAAAACGCCGTCGAGACTTATTTACAAATTGATAAATACGATACGCTACCGGAGTGACGACGTGTCAACGATAACACGACAAACAGACGCTTTTTATGATAGCAGGCTTTTTTAGCTCCAATCTTATAAAGGTAACATTAAGCGTAATCAGAAGAATGAAATATGGAAAGTGTATTTGCAGATATTATAAGAATATTGCACAATCAATGCTGTCTTATTCTTTGAAAAAGTCGTGTTTGTAGAATTTATTGGTTCGAAATTCGAAGAAAAGTTCGAATAATTAGCAATGAACAATTTTCTTTGTTCAAACGGAATACAAAATGGCATCTGACCAATCTACGAAATACTTCAAATGCTGATTTAAGTTTATTTTCTTAAGACTTTCTTGGACGGAGAAAATGAGTAGTTGACTTGAAAATAAACCAGCAAAACATAAAGCAATATCAGGCGAATCTAATGAACTTGTCAGGCGGCGGGAATTTAAAGGTGCAGAGAACTGGCTCGGAGTAATTAAAGGAAAATCGTGCTTATTGCATCGCTAAGAATCGTTGCCGTTTGTAGGAAAATTATAGGTTGATTGGCTCGTTATGTGAGGACCACAAGGTCTATATTTGCATGCGATACTAACGAGCATGGCTATTCCATGTCGCCTACTGTGTGCATATAAATTGTATGTGCCGTAATTAAGCTCCTTGGACTTGTGAATGTGTTCATTAATGTTGGTTCATTTGTAAACGACAATAATGTTTATTTATCTAATATATGTTTGTTAGAGTTTGTAGCCTAAACTGATGAACTAATCTCAATAAAATTTGGCATAAATATAGATAGTCTCAAAGAACACATAGGCTACTTACTTTTTTAATTCAATGCGGACAGAGTCGCGGGCGAAAGTTAGTTGTACTAAGATAGTTTTTTAAATACAATAAAAGTATACTGAGACTAAGGTTTATTCGGTGTTTCTGACTTTATTATTTTTTACGTAGAACATATTCTTCCGATTAATCTTACTAATCTTACTAATATTATAAATGCGAAAGTTTAGATGGATGGATGGATGGTTGTTAGAGTTTGTAGCCTAAACGGCTGAACGGATCCGGATGAAATTTGGCATAGATGTAGAACGTAGTCTGGAAGAACACATAGGCTACTTACTTTTGTTTTTTTTTTAATTCCACGCGGACGGAGTCGCGGGCGAAAGCTAGTTATAACATAAATTTGAGGAACCATATATAAAACTCAAGTTTATTGTAATATCTAAATTTTACTCTTACACAATAACAAGTTAATATAACCAATGATTTAAGGTTAGCTGAGGTTTCGTTGTCCAGAAGCTGTTTGAAAATCAGCAGGCGGTCTCACTGCCCAATTAAGAGAGAAGTATTCTCCAAAACTTTATTAACACATACATACTTGAATGCGACAATCCATCGCAGACTATTAATTAGGCAAAGTCAAGCCATTACAATAAAATGAAGCTACAATTACGAGTAGATTCAAACATAAAGTCCCACGCAGAAGCGTTAATTAAACACGCAGCATCTTAGCGCAGCTATCTTTGTAGTTTTGACACGCAATTCATTAAAACAAACTTACTAATGAAAATAAAAATATCAATATATTTAGTAATGTAGTTTGGTTTAAAATTTGGCAACTAATAATTTCAATCACATTACTATCTTAAAATTATTTTCAAAACAAAAGCACAACAATTTTGTATCTGTGCCATAGAAAATGCTAAAGATAAGAAATCGATTCAAGATTTTTATTACAAACTAGCTGCTCTCGTGCGGCTTCATCGGCATGAAATTATGAAAATTTTATTTTATTGTTTACATTTGTCAAATTATCAATTGCAAATGTCAAAGTGACTTGACATGATGACAAACCATGGTAATCTTGGTTCCTTGATGTTGGCAGCAACTTATGGTCTCTTTCCCACATTAGGGTTTTTATCAAAAATATTTACCCCCGAAGCCTAATGGCGTGACAATATATAGCCGAAAGCATGACCTAAGTATAGGGCTTTTTATTAAAAAAATAATTATTCAAAAATATTCTGTGATTGCTGACATCTTAGGCAACAAAGAAGTGTGTGTTTACGCTTTATTATATTAGTATATATTCATAACTACAATATTACTGCAAAATATTCTAATAGAAATTCATTGACAATTCTATGCAGTAACTGTCCGCTCACCAAAACACGCTAGTCGTTAATCATCGTATGAAAAAGTGAAACAGAGTTGAGATTGAGATGTGATTTACCCATTCGGCTCGTCTCGTCACCGAGATTATGATAAAAAATGTACAAATCGCTTTCCCAGTCTAGCCACTTTTATACCGGGGAGAGATAAATAATGGATGCGGCAAAGTGAAAATGAGGCAGTCGCAAATGGCATTTTTCACACGGAAGACTTCGTCCTGTATCAAAGCACTTAGTTTAATTTCCTTCTTTCAAATCCTTTTTAATATTCTTACATTTAGTTATAGATTGTGAATGTACAAATGTACTTTTAAATAAATTATATATAAAACTCTCGGAAATCTCTAAGTTTCCAGATTTTTAGCTATGGATTTCCTTGTCTATACTAGATCGGTTCGATTGTTTCTTAAGATTGAATGTAGATGATTACAAAGGTTGAGGAAGACCGAAGATAGTATGGATGGATTGTGTTAATGTTGATATGCTTAAAGGAAGTGACGTTAGATACGACGGCTTATAGATGTATGGAAGAGCAGGGCACTGTGCCGACTCTCCGCGGGGACAAGGGTAAGTTGATGACTAGATTCGATCGATGGTTTAGTCTCTTTTATGTTGAATTGATCTCCATTATTCAGTTTAGGAAGGGCAATAAAATCTTACGGAATAAAGCCGGACATAGCCGATGAGTTACTTTTGCCAAAAAATGTTTCAGATAAGAAATACAAATATAGATTACTTAGACACATTTAAATGCATAGTGAATCATCTTAACTATTGATTTAGTTCAACAGTTGTTGATTCAAGGATAAACGTACATTGAACCTTCGATGTTATCGTGTCGCCGTTTATCAGATTAGATAAGTCGCAGGTATTCCTGTATCTGAATTACCTTACTAATGGATGTTTGTTACAGTTTGTAGCTTAAACTGAACGGATCTCGACGAACTTTGATGTAGAGGATAGTCTGGAAGAACACATAGGCTACTTACTTCAGTCTTTTTTTAGTTCCACACGGTCCAATTTCGGTCCAATTTTAAATTAGAAAGACAAAAAAATGTTTATTTTTAAGCATACAAATCTTGTTTATTAAGATACGTCTAACTTGAAACTCCGAACATATGGTACGTTGCGTTCCAGCCCTAAAGGCACTGTTACATTTTTATTTGATCAGCTTGCAGCCAGGGGAAGTGCAAATATTGGTTCCATGTATTCCATTCCCTCCATTTCAATTCAGATGTAAGCTTTTAACTGTGTATTTCGTTTGAACCTAAAGTTGGACAATAATGTGTAAAAAATAATACAAGTAACATAAATCTTACTAGTATTATAAAAGCGAAAGTTAAGGAGGATGTTTGTTAGAGTTTGTAGCCTAAACTGTTGAAGTGATCTCGACGAAAGGCATAGATGTAGAACATAGTCTGAAAGAACACATATGCTTCTAATTCTTTTTTAATTCCGCGCGGACGGAGTCGCGTACGAAAACTAATTTAATAATAAACTTCTATTATTGCCGACTAGCATTCGCCCGCGACTCCAT
>LD700013.1:3923575-3936719 GCA_003118335.3 Papilio memnon | reverse complement strand
TTTTGCTTTCTTTGCTTATACGTTAAAAGATCAAAGACACTGTAAATCTAGACACTGTTAAACCAGTGTCTTCATTCTGACAGCTGCTATTCGATATTTTGGACTTCAACATATTTGATTTATCATAAATATAAATCGTCATACTGCTTTCAATATAAGTACTTTATTATTTACTAGCTTTCGCCCGCGATTCCTTCCGCGTGGAATTAAATAAAACAAAAATGATTAGCCAATGTGTTCTTCTATACTATCCTCTACGTTTATACCAAATTTCAACGAAATCCATTCAGTCGTTTAGGCTACAAACTCTAACAAACATCCATCCATCTAAACTTTTGCATTAATAATATTAGTATGATTGGTTAAGATCGCATTTTGCTAATCTACGCGTAATGACCAAAAATGAGTTGCTAAAAATCCGCTCGAAGCGCTAGTGTCACGGTATATATTCGAAACACTGTCTAAAGCCCGTCGTATTTAAATAAATGCCGAAGATTTCTTTAGAGTTTGCAAAATATAAATTATGGTATAGGATCCACTTTTAGATAAAGTTTTCTTGTCGACAATAAAATCACTTATCGAGTTTTTTGTCAAATATTTTAATTGTTCTTTCACGGTTTAATTAAGAAAGAAAAAAGGTCTGTAAAACCTTTTCTTAATTTCGTTAAACTCAATGGAAGAAGCGAAGACCTTGGAACAAATATTACGTTAAATTAAAAAGAGTCTAATTAAATTTCAACCGACTTTGACCGTTGGCCTGTACTGAAGGAAGCATTTTTTGTAATGTTTATCTTATTTATTTTAGTATAAATAAAAAAAAATGCTCTCCGTACTAGGGTGAAAATATTAAAATTGAAAAACAAACCAGACATAATGTATCATGCAATTTTCAACATTCATTACCATTTCTGGTCAATTTAATCAATCCTACTATTAAAATAATAAGTACCTTTTGCCGTTCAGTTTTGTTTAGTTTATTATTAAAATAACTGGCTACTACTCACGAGTTTAAAACAAAACGACCGTAGAACAACAAAAGTGTGTTCTGCGAACCGTACCGCATCGTGACGCGGGCGCGATTATCTTCGCCGACGAGATGGATATCGTCGGCGCAACTCAATAATGTCTTCATTACTTGTCGGCCAATTGATTTGAAATAACCGAGCCTTTGATAACTTAATACTGGTGTTTGTGGCTTGTCGCGGTGGCAAGCGAAAGCGATCCCGTGGCGCCCCACACTATGGCCAAGAGGGAACGGAGGGGTTTAGTGGGTATGCCCCCCATTAGGGGGGGAGAGCCCCACATAACTCTCGTGTCTACCCCGAGGCGCGGAGTATGCATAAGGCTGCATTCCCCTTCGGCAAAAAAAAAAAAAAAAAAAAAAAAAAAAAAAAAAAAAAAAAAAAAAAAAAAAATGGTGTTTGTGGCTATAAAACCGAGGGAAAAACTATAGATATGTTTCATTAGAAATAATGATTTATTTGAATATGCTCGTAGGTATTTTGGCAATTTGCAATGAAATTTTAAATATTTTGTGAATACTGTTGAAGATAAAAAAGTCTAAAATCATCTAAACCAGAAAATGTGACTATATTTTGGATATTTCCTTGTAAAATATCTTATTTGAAACTTAATACATCATAAATAAGATGAATTATAATTTTTGCATACATTTATATTTCCCGTGCGAAATCCCAGCTATCAGTTTCATATTTTCCCGGTGATTAAAATGTTGAATTTTTAAATAATGATTATTTTCGACTTAATATCGCAATAAATCATGAGTTTTTGTGCGCGGCCGCGTTTTCGGCTTCGTTAATTTTAATAACCTTCAGACAGGCGACCGGATTCACGCATAATAAATAACGAATTTGTGAATTTGATTTAAAAATCGAATACGACTTCAGAGCAAATTTTCGCTAAGATATTAATTAGGGTCATACGGCCGATTACTGGAACGTCATTTAAACGTAACAGCGTCTTAAATAAGGGCACGCTTACACTACAATTTCCATTAAAAAGACCCTTGTCAGAGTGTAAGCGGAGTCAACGAATCGCAGTGTTCGTACTCATTTTTCGGGCGTTATTGTACTATTGTTTAACGTACTTATGTTTATTTTAATTTAATATTTACGGTTATTTCCTCTACTTCCCCTTATCCAACTCCCGTAGTGTCGGAGTAAGACGTCTTCCAGGTAAGTCTATCATCCTTAATCTGTCATCACTCCCTTCTTGATCATGTCACCTTTCACGCAATCCATCCATCTCTTTCTAGATCAATTTTGCCTATTTATACCACTATTGATCATCATATTCTTTAGTTATTTTAGATAATACTAGATGTTCCCTTGCGGCTTCATCCGCGTGAAATTGTAAAAACTTTATTTGTTTACCTGCATTTGTCAAAATATTAATTGCAAATGTCAAAATGACATGACATGATGACAAACTATTGCAATCTTACTTCCTTGATGTTGGCAGCAACTTATGGTCTCTTTCCTACATTAGCGTTTTTATCCAAAATATTTACCTCCTAAGTTTAATGGCGTGAAAATATATAGCCTAAAGCGTCACGTAAGTGTAGGGCTTTTTATTAAAAAAAATAATTATTCAAAAATATGCTATAATTGCTGACATCTTAGGCAACAAAGAAGTGTGTGTTTACGCTTTATTATTTTAGTATACATTAATCTTTGTTTAAATAAAAATAATATCGTAATTATTTATCTTGTCTCATTATTACAGTGACAGGTTATATAAAATACCATCATTAAAAGAACAATTAAAAATAATACCACTATGAATATATAATCTTCATATCCATTGCGCCTTCAATGAATAGTCTCACCCATTCTGTACTCGTTTGAAATCTGTGTCAAGTGCTTTAAAATCCCATACAAACATACCAATACGCTGTCAGTGTCCAGTACGAGATATTAGACAATTCATTAGATGTAATTGTACGGTATGAGTCAGCGTTTAGCTTATTAAAATACGGCAATGACAGCGACTAGTGATGTACATTATATCTAGTGATGTGCTAACAGAGTTGTAGAATAGAAATAGATGAAATCTAATCTTTACGAATATAATATAATAAAGAGTACACACACTTTGTTATGTAGGATGTTAACAATCACAGAATATTTTTGTTGTATACAAACGGTATGTCGGCTACGGTAACGGTATGACGGTATAAAGGAGTAAATAATTTGGAAAAATTATCTTGCGAGAAAGGAAGAAAAACTACAAGCCAATAGCTAGATTGCTATGGTAACGGCGATTGTTAGCCAATGACAAAGGGCTTAGTAGTCATTTATGCATTTGAATTTTGATATTTGCAAATAAAGTTTAAAAACAGTGAACAGTAAAATAATGTTTTTATAATTTTCATGCGGATGAAATTACACGCACTTAGATTTTTATAGCTAATAAAAAATATAGTGATAGAAATTGTGGCAATCATTTCTTTATTATAAGTCTTATCGCGATATAAGAAACATTGACATAAAAGTAAACATACTCTTCCCAAATACGTGGAAACTTTCAACTCACGTATATTTATACTTAGAGGTTGGAAAAACATCGAGTCCCTTGACAAAACCTACGCGTAGCGACTTAAAGATCCTCCACGAAATTGCCTTAAGTGAAATGCAAATTAAGTTAACCTTTTTCAATTCACTGAGCGTTAACTTTCAACACGAGTTAAACGAGGGCCTTATTGAGTTAGTATTTAAGCCTCTGATTTCCGAACGGAACATCCGTTTAAGGATATAGTGCAAAGATGCTCACAAACCACTCAATGCTTGAGTGCCGAAGTCAACGCTATTGTGTCTATTCTTATCTCCTTTAACATGTTTTCTTTTGTTTTATTGTGTTGATTTTTTTCAAGTACGGAAAACACCGTCAAAGAGTAAACGACGCATCTGTAAGTTGTTACTCTTTGACATCGCCAAGCTGAATTGCTGTGTAAAACAAGATAATGTTAAATAGTACAATTTAAAAGGAATAGAAAAGATTATAATCTATTTTATTCATAAGTACTGTTTAGAGTGGTCACAGGCATAATTTCGGTTACAAACATGTAGAAAAAACGACGGAATCCTTTGTGCATGCCGCTTCCACGGCTCTCAACCGGACCGCGTTCAAAAGGTCCGCTTAGTATTCAAAGAACACATCCTTTCATAATTCCGCTACTAAGTACAGGCTCACACGACCACCGTGCTTTAAAACCAGACAGAAAGACACGCGGTGCATGTAACATGGTTGACAAGTTCTTGGATTGTATAGATAAGCGCGGGTCAAATTATACTGGACATTAGATTTACCCCAACCATTTGTTTCACGAAAACGCCATATAAAAGATTATCTGATTAGTATTCGGGCAGCGATTGTAGATGGCGTTGTAACACTGCGTGAGTGACACAAGAAATACTGATCTCGGTATGAGCCGTGTCAAAGACTAACGAAGGCACTAACTAAACTCCTGGTAGTAATAATGAATCATTCGAAATTTTAAAAAAAGGAACGTTCTCAATCCAGACAATAAAAAAATATCCTGACTATACCTTTGATTTCCGCATACTTGCTTATCATTAAAAGCTAAAATACTCTATGCTGGGGTTCTTCGGCGAGCTGGGTTGGCTGGAGTAATCCATGCCCTATTTCTCACGCAAAATACGCGCTAGCCGTGGAATTGCGGAAACCATATCCCCTACTACTATTACTATCTCTACTCTACTCTACCCTGCATGGTTCAGCATGTGTGATCGGCATTTGTTAGTCTAAAATGTCTGCTAACACTATCTCCCGCTTGAACAATTTAAATCTCATCTCTCTTTACTGTTTTACACCTTGACAAGTATCAAGTCACTTTTTATTCCTGCTTTTACACTTCTCCATTGCATTCAGTGTCAGCTATCCGTGTCTCTAATATCGAGAACAGAAAAATGTTGATGCTACGATACGTGATTTGAATTGTAACACGTTTATTGGATATATCGAGTCAAATAGGCTGTATCAAACATGACATACAAAATCTAATAAAGAAAAAGGAACTTTGAACTGTTTTATTATGTAGATTAAATATTACAGAGAATGTCTCTGAAGATAAATTGTAAATACACTCCAACGTCTGAAATAAACATCTCAGGTTAAGGCAAAGGCCAGGCATTTCCGTTTAGAGTACCTCTTATTACTTCTACATCCACACATATCAAGAAACAATCTACATTGAATTCTTTCTTATACTTAGCATCCACATTCCTTTAGAATATCTTCCTCTTTAATTTGCTATCAAAGTACGTTACAAAATTAAACAAAACAAGATTAAAACGGCAACAATTAAGGCGAAAGCATTCGAATGAATTTCCAGTAGAAACTTCCATGAGCAAATTACATTGACAGCAGTCTTCCTTCATGGACGCCTGGTGGGGCGTTAAAAACTTTGCTCATAAATAAAACGTTAAAATTGGAATTGCTATCTAATGAAACAAATAAAGCACCTTAATTGCTCTTAAAAGATGAACGTGAAAATGTACTTAACTGAATCGTTTCAGCTATTCTAAGCTTTATTCACTTCATGCGTCTATTCATTACACTGCCGATTATACGTTTATTCTCCCTGTACTAACCGAGAAGTTGATCGTAAAACAACCATAAATATAGGAGTAGTCATCACACTGAATGAAATGCCTTTTACGGTTGCAATTCATACTGTTATCAAGAATCAATCTTTAGTAGAATTCAGTGAGAAATTGTATTTGTACATTTCACTGACTGGCAGTATCATTTATTGCCTAGGGATTTTTGGTACATTTTAGAGTTAAAATTAATGATATAAATATCTGTTTTTAATTTTGATGTTATATATTCTCATTTCTATTGAATAACACTATACATAAAGACTGTTATAATAAAATTGACCCATCTAAAAGTTGTGACTCTTATTCCTCTATTTTAATACATTGAAAATTTGCCACATAGTTTTTTTATATTACAAGTTACTATTACCATCAAAACAAAAATTATCAACGTTTTTCGACCACCATAGTAGAGTTTAACTGTACGTTTTTTTGTCAATAAGTGTACAAGAAAAAGCATTAGTAGATGACGTCACGCTGCCGCGTGAAGTTATGGTGCCGCGATGTCCGACGGGTCAGATTAATGACACACTTTATTGCTTTCGCTGGCTTATCCCGAGTAGCCTGTAATTGTCCCATAAATGCATAACGCGCCTTCTCTAGTTATTGTAGGGGATGTGATTGATAACACATAATGTACGGAAAGATTATGTCAGTGTTTAATGTACTGAATTGTATAATTTATGGTTGAAATAAAGGCGAAGATAATTTAGGTCAAGACCTAAATTTAAGGTTGCCTTTTTGTGAGAGCGTTTACATCGATTGCCAGCTGGTCACAATATTTGCCTACTTGAAGCTCGTCTAGAATTGTTTATGTCTAAAAACACGATAGACTCAATTCACATTGAACATCTGGATAGCTTTCAAAATTGTTGAATATTCTATAATAGATGCAAATCTTTTTAATTAGAGTTACTGACGTAAACTTTGCGACAATATTCGCAAGGTTCGCTAAACACGTTAGTACCATGGCTCCGACGTATCATACGAACGAGCGTCCAGCGTCCGGCTTCAATTACCTAAATTCTGTGCAAACGTCGCCGTGAAGCTCCATTTATGGCGACTGATTTCGAAAGGCAATAATTGCTAGAACTGTCCATTCAATTTTGATCTCAGCTAGTTTACAAAAACTTGTGATTCCGGTATCATTAGATAAGAACAGATTACGTGGGCATAGATTAAAATATAGTGGTGTTGTTTTAAGATGCTCATCGATGTAATTTTTAATCTTTAATTGAAATTCGATACTATGCCATTCAGAAATATAAAATCCAAAGAATTTATGGACCCATAAGCATTTCATCGTTTCAAGTTTACTTTTTATGATATCTTTAGTTTTATGCTGTCTGATTGTCGTTTGACTTGGTTCGGTTCTCACAGTACCGGCCGGTTTTGTGAAAGAAATTATCTGATCATAAGACAACAAGGCTTTCTTAATTATAGTTTACATAGTAATATATTATACCGTTTCTGAACATCAATATTTGATGAAGAGTATTGAGGAAATTTGAATATAAAAAAGGTGGAGTTTTACTTTGACATCTTATCTATACTAATATTATAAAGAGGAAAGATTTGTATTTGTGTGTGTATTGAAATAACTCAAAAACTACTGGGCCGATTTTAAAAATTCTTTCACCGTTAGAAAGGTAATTTATCTGTGAGTAACATAGGCTATGTTTTTTAATTTCATGTTGGCGAAGTCGCGAGCAACAGCTAGCCTCATATAAAAATTTAAAATGTGTCTTTCCCATTGGGCTACCATATTATTTTACCATACCCATAGACATAATATTTCGTTTTAAAACTTCAGTTGTCAAAGAATGTGGTTCTGTTTGTCCAAATTTATTTATGAAGGAAAAGTAATAATCATGGGGCTTTAACAAGGAAACAATTACAACAATCGATCAATTTGTTCGAGATTGTCGGTTCAATCAAAGTCGTATTAGTAACGACAAAACTCCATTCATACATAACGTACACGAAAATGAAAGACGGATTTATCAGAAGCGTTTTAACATTAGACGTATTGAAAATTCATAACTTAGAGAGTGAAGCGCTGAAGGGTGGCTGAATTGTTACAGAGATAAGGACGCGTGCAATTTACTTTATATCCCTTCTAAAGGAAATTCAGAGAGGGCTGAGGAAACAGAAATGGGCCAACAAAGGTTTATCGATGCGTTAGATACACTTTCGTTTTTATCGGGTCCTCGCATTACGGATAAATAGGGACCTTGAATTGTAGACATCCATTATATTGATTGAATTCATTCAGAGTGTATTTTCTCTATAATTTCAATATTATAATAACAAATATTGTCAACTTCCGATGAATAAATAGTTACTATCTACAAAAATCTAACCGAATCCTATAAAGATCAATATGGTACATCTGGCCATATAGAATTACATATGTCCGCAGATATTATTAACGAGGTCGGTAGACCGCAGGCTTTCGTCGCATCAAGGGGCGATACCATAAAACAAGCTGGCGTAATCTGGAACATCGTTCGAGTCCGCCCCTGGCGCTGATAAATCCTCCCGACTCGGCGGCATATGGAATATCCGTGCGCCAGAAACAATAGCCTAATGGAGTTAGTAACTTAATCTACGTTTCCATTACGGAACAGTTGTTTTATGCGAGTATGGACCAGGGACAGGATTTGTTGTCATGCGAAAAATTACTATTCCTTAACTAGATGGAAGCATTCCAAGTACGGAAGTTTTTTTAGGAAAAATTTGTATATGGAATTTAAATTGAAGGTAAATTACACTTCGACAAAGCTCTAAGATCAAACTAGGGCAAAAGAGAAATATAGAAGGAAAAATATTTACTTTGCAAAATAATTTAATTTGAAATTACTCAACTTAGCAGGAAATTATACTCTACTAAACATTAAGAGCTCAAGTTAGCTCTATCATAAATATTCAATCCGGATCCGAAGTCAATTCTATCGGCGTAGTGATATCGTTTAGTTGCACTTTACTTCGAGCAAATTCGTATTCAAGTAAATGCAGTTGAAGTTAAAAGCTCGTTCATTACCGCCGAGAGTTATTGCGATAGCGCGCCGGGTTATTTGTAAGAGCTCGACGAGACTGCGGCGTCTATGACTTCTCAGGAACAAATTAGTTAATGCCTGAGACAATTATTTACTACAATCTTTTACGTCTTTAGTATTTTAGTATGGATGGATTGTGTGAAAGAGGATATGCTTAAGAAGGGAGTGGATTCAGATATGACGGCTGATAGAAATGTATGGAAGAGTAGCACATACTGTGCCGACCCTCCGTAAGGGATAAGGGCAAGTTGATGATGATGAATCTTTTACGTCTTTATAAATTAGGATTAATCTATCCACAAACCAGGTAATCAGCACCACTAGAGTTGCAGAAGGAATAGGTTGATTCTAAGATCGCTTTGACAAGAGAATTGCCACTACAAAAACAGTTGTAGGGTATTTTGTGTAGTCTTTTGTAAGCTATTGCGTGCCGTTCCTTTTCACTCATTCTTAACCTTTTTTTAGTGTCTACGATATATCATTAACTGTTTAAATAATTGCAGCCACTTGATTACTTAGTTCATTTGTCTTCTAGTCTCTTGTCGAGAACTTCTTTCTATCATCAGTAAAAACAATTCAGAACAAACATGTTTCATCAGCCCTTTCATTTGTTAATACGTAGAATGTCTTTTACACTATGAAGGAAATTAATTCGAAATCCTTTCAAGGTATCAGATAATTTCATTAGCTGATCATTTTGTCCCTAATTGGTAATCCAATCGTTGATTTGACTATCTCGTGAATATCCTTTCATCCGTCTCAGTGGAATTAGTAGCGATTAAAGCCGAATCGCGTTAATTAAACATCAGATGTGCGTGTTTTAATTTAGCCACGTAATTGGATCCAGAATTATCTATTATATTGCTTTAATTAAGTGATTCATCTTTAGATTTGTTAATTTTCTTAAGAAACTTATTTAAATCTATAAGCATTTGAATTTCATGTGGATTTTGTAATGACAAATGAAATATTATTATAGAAGATTGAAAAAAATATTTAGTATACCATCCAGTAGGTAATACTAGCGTCTAGTTTTGGTACTAAATAAAATAATTATAGATAGTTTCTCTCATCTTAAAGCTACCGTAACATTTCGATCAATTTATGATCTAGAAATCTAGAAAACAAATCTTATAATATAATAAAAATAAAATATGTCATGCATTCGCAAACATTTGTTCGTACATGAACGAACTGATTATAAAGTCGACAATGTCATAAGAAACGATTATTAAATCAATAATTTTCTGATTTAAAACAAAAAAGTTTGAATTGTTCTTCAGCAATGTCCGGCCGGTCGGATAAGATCTCGTTATGAGTCGATACACGTATCGAATTTTCAATAGCGTCTTGTAAGCGGTAGACTGCAAGTTTTTCCTTTGTCGTTTAATTACGTACCTAACTGGACGTGTGCAGTGCACTTAAATACTTTTACTTGTAACTATTTAACTTACCGTTTGATAAGTGGAAACGTGATTTAATGATAAGTGGAAATTTAGTTTATCTTTATTTAATTTTTATCTTATTCTTATTTCTATTTCCATTGCATGCAACTTATTTAATTAGTTAAAGGGACAATAATTAATTCTACTAATAACTACTATTAATATTGTTTTTAGATTTACCGTTCTAAAATGTAAATAAATATTCAGTTTCAATTTTTGCATTTAATGGCCTTTAATTTTAATTTGTTGAATTATTCCTCATTTCGTTTATAGTTCATGGTGGTAGGATGGATGCACGAAAACAGCGTATATGGTAACAAGTAAGCAAACTAAGGAAGTTACTATTAACACTTCCTCATTAGAGGAGGTTGTAACAAAAAGGGCCACTCAATAAAAATCAGAGGTGTGTTCAATGAATGGCTGATTCACGAAGGGGAACGTTTTTTTTTGTACAAAATTTTACAGCTTCAAAGAAACGTACGGTGCTAAGTGATTTCTACATTTTACTATCAAACAATAGTCAGTACACAATGGGGTGCACTTCAAGTGTGCTTTTGTTGTTTTGTATTTGCTTTATTGGTTTGAAGTTCTGTTAGCTTTTGTTGAATTTGTACGACTTGAAAAGAAAATTTCAAATTCTATTCATTACTAGTTTTAATTCGATGACCACTCCCAATAAAAGTGACAGTTGATGTACTTAATGTGACAAATCTAACACCTCTTTAGATACGAAACATCGTTAGTTCATGATTAAGAGATTTTTTGGTAATATTTGAGGTAAAATACAATTTTATTCATAGAAAAAGCGTTAGAACTTTTTGCGTCTGAGTAAACATTTTATTAAAAAACTTTCAGCATCTTGTCAACGCAGTCGCCGTCAAGAGTTGACACGACGCCAATCTCCCTTATATTAAATGTCACCAAGTACAAGCTCCTTTAATATAAGGTACAATCAGAGAATCTCGCGGTATTCCTTCCCAAATACGACAGTATCCGGTTCGAAGGACCATGTTTGGATCCTTGACTGTATTTTTGTAATATAACCGCGGACTCCGAAAGGCAAAGGTTATTTGCATAGAGAACTATATAAACGAATTTTTACACTTTGTCTTTATTATCTATATCTACACTTTGTCTTTATTATATAAGATGGAGTGGACGGTGTTGCACGCAACACTGTCCACTCCATCTTCTACCACTGGTCACTTAATAGTCACTTCCTTCTAAATCCTCTTGACAGGATTTAAATTATCTACAGGTGGTTAATTCACGATACGAGAAAACAATTCTATTGTTCAATTCTGTCACTTTAATGTACGCACGTTAAATCACTCGTAGACTTTCATAATTGCCCATCGCTACGTCAGAATCCCTCTTCAACATTGTTTATAGCGGTCATAATTTAATCAGGATTGAAATATAATACCGGGGAAAATTTCGAATAGACGCAACGCGCCATAAACCTTGTTTAACGACAAATTTCGTTCAATATTTGTGTAATAAATCAACCGCATGATCTGTTCGGAGACATTGGACGGAAGTTTGAACGATCCAATAAGACTATATAAAGAAATGATGACCTTGAATAACCAAGAACGCCTCCAGATTTACGATGGAATAAAAAATTTGTATTCTCTAAAGAAACTTCAATTTGATAAGTTATGCTAAGAGTCTGCTTTAGCTAAGGTATGTCTCGTGATCAGAATAATACTATGGTAACTTCTGCAATCACCAAATAAGTCGTCTCTAAAAGTATCAATAAATAATAATATTTAGTCCATTGTGTGTGGTTACTCACAAACGCAGTATATTCTAACCCCAAAGCTTGTAATCATTACGACTTGCACCAAAGAGAATCAAGGGCGTTTAATTACAAATGTTTGATGCCAGTGATAAAAGTATGTGGTCCGATTCTCTGACGAAACAGGCACCAGTTTATGTGAGCACTCATTAAAGTCTCCCCTTTTAAAGACCGTAATAACATTGTGTGGGTCCATCACTAGCACGGTGATGTCGGAGATCAAAGCGATTAAAAATAGCGTCGTAAAGTTTACCCCGTCCACTGCATCTAGTAAACATTCTCTAAATTGTAGGAATAATGTAAACAGAATTACTCGCAGAATGGCCGGGGCGTATGAATTCTTTACGACCGGAACTGTTAAATGGTGTACGTGCATTGACGGGTAGACAGAGCACAAACATAAACTGGCGCCTAATTCATAAAGAAACGGTTCGTTGTTTTAAACAGTTCAGTGAAGTTAGATTCATTATCTATGTTGGAGAAGATGTGGAAAATTGATTTTATTTTTGTAATAGCTTTTAGCTTTAGTAGTTTTGTTTAGATGCTCTTATCTATTACACTAAATGGACTAAAACGCATTTAAAGTAATTTTGTTGGTCTAAGTTTATTAGTTTCTAATTATTTTTTTCGCTATTGAAACACCAGGATATGTAAAAACCTACAGAACTAAGACTCCATTAGGAATGTTTTATGGAAATTCAACTTCCTTTTTTTTAATTTTATTTCGCTCGAAATCAATTACTGTGAATCATTCTAATTAGCAAAATCGAGGTAATCCGGGTCGGCCATTATCCGGGGACACGGGACATTATCTATTCAAACGGATAATGGCATATGTAGGTTTTTATCTAGGCTAACCTGTGGGGCCTCGCGTGAGCACAGTTACAGAAAAAAGTGATTCCCTAATTACAGTACCGTGAGCGTAATTATATACCGAGGTGTTGCATTGTGCAGAAATACTGCTAGATTCCCACAATCAACACAATGCTTGTTTATTTTTTTAATTATTCCACAATTAGTGTCACTAAATAAAATAACACTTTAAGTTATGCTGAGAAATTGTATTTTAATGTGTTAAATAAGCATAATATTAAATTTTTCATTAGTATTAAAGTATAAATGAAGTTACATCTATACTAATATAATAAAGCGTAAACACACACTTCTTTGTTGCCTAAGATGTCAGCAATTACAACA
>LD700013.1:3892824-3904598 GCA_003118335.3 Papilio memnon | reverse complement strand
ACATCTTAGGCAACAAAGAAGTGTGTGTTTACGCTTTATTATATTAGTATAGATGAACGATAGATTTCGTAAGAAAAACAGAATGCTTGCAGAAATAATTATCTAAGGTTACAGGTCAATTATTACAAGCTGCATAGAAAATTCCTAAGCCGGAGTAAAATTATGATCTAAACGAAATTTATATACTAAGACACCGCAGCGAGGAACCGCAACTTAATAAAACAGATTTTCAATTAAGATAAGCTTGACTAATTATGGAAATTATATAATTTCACTAAGAATCTTGCTAAATTTGCGAGATTATTTCGCGGAGTACCGTCACCCTTAATGCCGTGTAATTACTACGCATAGTTAAAACAAGGAACAAATTCTATACTCAGAGAAAATAAATGTTTTCTCGTATTTTTTAGATTCAATTAATATGTCAGTCCAATACATTTCACGCATAATTTTGATTAAATGTACATCACACTACAGATTTCGTTTTTAAAGAAAAAATAATCTCTATACCGCGATCCAATCGACCTAAATTATGGTACAGCGCCATCTTTTGTCCAGCGGTGCAAAACTTCAACAAAAATGTTCATATCGTGTCAATTTACATAATTTATACAGCAAGGGATATTTCACGGCGGACCAGTCGTTTAACATCATTAACGTAATTTTTAATTATAATAACTGCGTTATAACGGTTATTTCATTACTCCGCTAAAGTAACGAGAATGATTTACAGTTGATGGGTACATTTTAATTAGCTCGTTAATTTGTCAATTTGGATAATATTTATTTTCAAATAATTACCAAAACTTACGCCTGTCTGAGATGAACATAATACTAGTTGGTCATTCTAATACATCGATTTTCTTTTAAAGTTAAGTATGTAAAATATTTTTTTAGTAAAAATCATGTTTTTGGCTACTAATCCATTCTTAGAAGGCCGGTATTACCCGTGTGCAGAAATTTTCCGATGGTTTACTGGCTTATGTCTTTCTGCGTTAACTGACTGTATTAAACATACGACTGAGCTGTCAGTGTTATAGTGAGGGGAAATCATCGGCAAACCTTCTGCGGAGCTTTTCTGAGAGATCTAAGAAGTAGACCATCGTTTCATAATATCTTGTCTAGATAACAAAACACTAGCACTTGCGCAACAACTAAAATCAACGTAAATATCAACAACTAGCTGTTCCCTTGCGGCTTCATCCGCGTGAGATTATAAAATTTTTATTTCATTGTTTACCTACATTTGTCAAATTATCATGACATAGTGACAAACCATGGCAACATTGCTTCCTTGATGTTGGCAGCAACTTATGGTCTCATTCCCACATTAGGGTTTTTATCCAAAATATTTACCCCTAAGTATAATGGCGTGAAAATATATAGCCTAAAGCGTGACGTAAGTGTAGGGCTTTTTATTAAAAAAAGAATTATTCAAAAATATGCTGTAATTGCTGACATCTTAGGCAACAAAGAAGTGTGTGTTACGCTTTATTATATTAGTATAGATAGATAATTAATAGAGTAAATATTTTGATTACGCGAATTCCCATAATCAATATTGGCGATCAAATTGTAACACAATATTAACGTTACAGTAATTAAAATCAGCGTAAATTGATCCGTTTGACGGCAAATGAATAGGTAAATTCGGAGGGGAAGCTGTGGACGGTTTATCTCAATTTAAGCGGATATTTACGAAAACCGACGATTGTGAAATTATCGGATGGATTTTAGCTTTTGCAAAAATCGACAAAGCAATATGGTGATTATTTTGTTGGCTGTAAACCATTTTTTTGTGCCGATCAACGATCCAAATTAATCTCAGTAGGCTTTAAAGATAAATTAATACTTAGATGGATGATAAAGATTGCATAACCTTATTTTTATATGTAGATTTAAGTAATATTATCTGTTAACAGCTTTCGCCCGCGACACCGTCCGCGTGAAATTAAAAAAACGAATGTTAGTAGCCTATGTGTTCCTCCACTCTATCCTCTACATCTATACCAAATTTCATCGAAATACGTTCAGTCGTTTAGGCTACAAACACTAACAAACATCCATCTAAACTTTCGCATTTATAATATGAGTATGATGTCACTATATACTTCAACGTTTTGGTACATATTAATTAAGTACGTACTGACGTTACGCGGTGTTACGAAGTGTACCACATCGAACGGCTCGTTGCTCGCCGGTATTCCTCTAAGAGCGGACGCACACCTTTCATTAAACTATCGCAAAAGGGTTGTGCGACTGTCGATTGTTTCGCAGCCAATTCAACTGTTTAGTTGCACAACTAAAAATGGAGTAGTGTGCGCACCTCCATAAGCTCATAGGAATCAAAGCGCGACTAATCAGTTGTGCGATAGTTAAAAGTCAGGTATACGCACGTTCTAGCACTGCGTATTGTGTTTAACATAAATACACCTTGTAACGTCAGTCAGTAACCTTAAGGTATTATTTTATACTAGCTTTCACCCGCGACTCCTTCCGCGTGGAATTAAAGAAAAACAAAAGTGAGTAGCCTATGTGTTCTTCCAGACTATCCTCTACATCTATATCAAATTTTTCACGTTCACCCGTTTAGGCTACAAACTCTAACAAACATCCATCCATCTAAACTTTCACATTTATACTATTATGATAAGTTCTATTTTACGAAATTCAAGACTGAATTTAAAATTATCGAATTCTAACGCTGGAAAATTAAAAAAAAAATTGAAATTGAATTCGAAAGCTCACGTTCCATACAGTTATTAACGGAAGCATCTGGTACCGACTGTGAGAGTAAAAATCATTCTCACATTAATGAAATTCAATTTTGATATTTATTTTAACGGATAGCAAGTTTTAATCAATACTTTTAGGTAGTTAGGAAACTCTATACCACATGCTATTTTTAAAACTAATTTCAAGATATTAGCGCTAGTCATTGTAGATAGACTAATATGGACATGTCTCTAAAAGGAATACACCATAATTGAGTTATTAACTGTGTTTTTCATGTTTTATTTTAATATTTCCGACAGAAGAGTTTCTTTTGCATCTATACTTTTATGATGATAATTTGAAGTTAGTTTATAAACAGGAGTATTGAAATTTTTCCATCCTGTTACGTAAATTGTGCAAGAGATATCCAATGTTAGGTATATCATTGAATGCTAATGATCCTTATTTATTCGTAAGTAAGACCCAACATGTTCATTTGTCCATATCGACGACGCAAACTGAAAAGTTTGGGTCCACACTGATCCATGTAAAAAAGTTTTCTTTTTACTGTGTTGTAAATTTAATATTACTTACTGCGTTGGCGCAGCGACCCAAAGTGGGTCTTGGCCGACACGAGAGAGCGCCAGCTTCGTCTGTCCTGCGTCGTCGGCTGCCAGTGGATCGACTCTAGCTCGCGCAGGTTCAGCTCTACGGCGTGTCGCCAGTGGTATCTGGGCCGGCCGACTGGTCGGCGGCCAATCGGTATTCCGAAATACGCTTTTTTGGCTCCACGATCCTCCCCCATTCTCATCAAGTGGCCCAGCCAGCGATGTCTCCGGGCTTTGGCTTCACCTATGATGTTTGGCACTCCCACCAGCCTTAATATTACGCTCTTTTAAATTAAAAAGTTGTATTTATCTTTTAATTGATTTAAACCTATCAGGAAGATTTGTACAATTTAAATGCTAAGACTTCGTACACCCTTCCCAAATAAATTTATAGCGATTGGTTCTTAACTACCTAATTATTGTTACGAGCTTACTCGCTGCGATCGAACATTCTAGAAACAACTCGATTATTCTTCGAATATGAATTTTGCTACTCATCAATAGATGACGTCGCGACATTATTATTAGGTGTTTTAAAATGTTTACTTCTACAGTTTTGCTAATTTAGTTTATTCGATTTTAAAATCGATTTATTAACATTTTTATATTCAAGTCGCAAGTGGAAGATACCTTTTAGAGCGCTGTTCTCACTATCAGATCGATCTTTCCCTGATTAATAGCGGCCGGGGCTATCACGATTACTTTTCACTAATTAATTGGTCAGAGTTTAGTTTGTCGGGGGAGGGTTTAAATAACTCAATTTACAGTATCAATAAGTACTGCGACAGCTTTCTGGGTTGTGAACTGTTAATTTTAGTTGGATATGTTATTTCGTTAGAAATTAGTAAACCATAATAATGTAAATACGAAAGTTTAATAGACGGATTTAGATAAAATTAAATAGAGTTTACCGTCTAAACGACTGAACGGATTTCGATGAAATTTGGTATAGATGTAGAGGATAGTCTGGAAGAACACATAGGCTACTCACTTTTGTGTTTTTTTTGTAATTCCACGCGGACGTAGTCGCGGGCGAAAACTAGTATAATATTATAAATGCGAGAGTTTAGATGGATGGATGGATAGATGGATGTTTGTTAGAGTTTGTAGCCTAAACGGCTGAACGGATTTCTATGAAATTTGGTACAGATGTAGAGGGGAGGCCTGGAAGAACACATAGACTACTCACTTTGGTTTTTTTTAATTCCACGCGGACGGAAACGCGGACGAAAACGCGGGCGAAAGCTAGTATAGAACAAAGCTTGGAAGAACACATAGGCTACTTACGCAGACGGAGTCGCGGGTGAAATCTAGTTTAGTATTATTCAAAGTTTAAATCAATCAAAGGTCTGTAGAATTAATTATGTAATCAGGTAGTATTTTATACAGTTAAAACAATTTATTTTTGTTACACAAGAATAAATATGAAAACATATATTTCATCTTTCATAATTTTTATATAGACTCTACATAACTCCGTCGGTTGATTTTAATTATGTTACGTTATTCCTTTGAAAGTTTTTAATTAAAAATGCACTTTGCGTTACTAGCTCACCGAGACAAACCGCTTGCCTTTGTTTTAATATACCGGTAATGGAGTAGAATAACCCGTTACTAAGCAACTATAAAAGTGCGATTTCACGAGACGCGACAAAAGGCAATCTTTACCACAACGGCAGACACTTCGAGTCACTTCCTACTGCGGCCGTTTGCCGTGTATCGCATTCCGTGAAATCGCACCTTAAAGGCGAGAGTCGGAATCTCGACTTAATAGAGATTTCATCTCGACTCGGTGTTAGTAAACACTGTCCTCAGCTTATTAAGAACTAAAAGTGTTCAGTAATTGCTCTATGATAGAGTGGTGGCGCGGTAACGTTCTAGACCGGACTAATATTATAAAGGACTTTTTACTCTTTGACACTGAAGAGGTTAAATGGGTACCTAGTTTTATAACTTTAAAAGGAATTTCATAGATTAGATGTGTTTTTATCGCTTTAGTTACGATAGAGTATGCATACTTTTCTATTTTAATCGCTACAAAAGCAAAAACATTTAAACAAAATGCATTATTTTCTTAGTTTTAAGATAGAAAAGTAGTAACAATAATACCAACAGTAATACTGATAAATTCAACAGGTATAACAGTTATGTAATCATCATCACCAGCTCACTATTTGTCGCCATTGAGGAGCTGGGAGCCTACTCTAATGTAAGGGGGTGACTAGGCCACCTAACCACGCTGGCCAAGTGCGGGTTGGTTGTTTTTTGTTTCGAAAAATCAAAAATCACATTGATACATAGCGGGATTCGAACTCAAGACCTGTAGATGTACAAGTCAAGTGCTCAAACCCCTGAGCCGACGCTCTGTTATGTAATAAGGTATGTAGTTATGTAAGAAGGTAGTTAAAACAAGCCAATACATTTTATAATTCACTAGCTTTCGTCCGCGACTGTCCGCGAGGAATTAAGAAAAGTAGGTAGCCTATGTGTTCTTCCAGACTATCCTCTACATCTATACATAATTTCATCGAGATTAGTTCAGCAGTTTAGGCTACAAACTCTAACAAACATCCATCCAACTAAACTTTCGCATTTATAACATTAGTATGATATCACTATTTCTTCTCTAACATAGAAAGAATATCAGGCTAGGTCTTAAATGCTTGTTACCGTAGATAAACGCCACACAACTATGGCCGTATTCGGATTACCTCCAATTCTAACGCGTACACTGCGTTAATTCAACAAGAGTAATGGTAAGCACAACCCTATTGGAAACTTTGAGTGAGTTTAAGACGCGTAGACTTTAGTGGAAAGGAGCGTTTTGTTCCAGAATGTTCTTCTGTCATGTTTGTTTTATAAGATGTTTATTCTCCTATTACAAAACTAAACTAATTAATTTAATTTATATCAAAGCAGAGCGTCGGTGGCTCAGGGGTTTGAGCACTTGACTTGTAATCTACATGTCCTGGGTTCAAATCCCGCCATGTACCAATGTGATTTTCGAATTTCGTATGTACATAATTTACCTGACGTTCTTACGGTGAAGGAACACGTCGTGATGAAAGCTGCACATATCGGCGAAGACATTCAAAGATATGTGTGAAGTCAACCAATCCGCACTTTGCCAGCGTGGTTGACTATGGCCTAGTCACCCCTTACCTTAGGGTAGGCTCCGAGTCCCTCGGTGGGGACATATAGTAAGCTGGTGATCATGATATCAAAGCAGAGATCTAAGCAAGAACAAAAGAAGAACGTTAGAAGTTTAAAGAAGTAAAGAAAATATATAACACGGAAGATTCGACATCAATATTAAATACGCCATTTGACTAGATTATATCAATACAATGAAGTTTTACTTATTATCAAGAAGAAGACCAATCTATACTAATATAATAAAGCGTAAACAAACACTTCTTTGTTGCCTAAGATGTCAGCAGTTACAGCATATTTTTGAATAATTCTTTTTTTAATAAAAAGCCCTATACTTAAGTCACACTTTAGGCTATATATTTTCACGCCATTAAACTTAGGGGGTAAATATTTTGGATAAAAACCCTAATGTGGGAAAGAGACCATAAGTTGCTGCCAACATCAAGGAAGCAAGATTGCCATGGTTTGTCATCACGTCATGTCATTTTGACATTTGCAATTGATAATTTGACGAATGTAAACAATAAAATAAAGTTTTTATAATTTCACGCGGATGAAGCCGCACGCGAATAGCTAGTATGTTATAAGATAGTTTGTTTTTTAGAATTAAAAAAAATATTGAAACAAACAGACGCCGCGCTATAATAACTTTGTGTTAATAATCGTTAACGAAGCTTTTTTACAAGCTTAACTTCGTCTAAGGAATGATGTTATAAATTCGGGGATAAATACCCTTTAAGTAACCATGAAACGTTCCAATTTGGGAGAACGAGCCGCTTAAGTCAGTGGAATATATTTTTAAACACCGCATTATGGAAAGGTCTGATTAGGAAGGTATTTTTATATGCTGACAGCTTTTCAGATTAGGCCACGTTTTGTGATATTTAAGTGGTTTGAATTGAGATATTGTTTATTATGATAATTGTGATAAACTTTGGAGAATATGTCATACAATTTCAAATCAATTCAATGATTATTTATATGAACCGTTGCACACTCATAATTCTAAAATATATTAAAATACGAAATGCCATATTTAGAGGGATCAATAGTCGCAAAGAATGGCAAAGTGTTGATTTAGTGAGTGAAATCTAAGGAATCTATACTGATATTATAAAGAGGAAAGGTTTGTATTTTTGTATGTATTGAAATAACTCAAAATCTACAGGGTCCATTTTAAAAATTCTTTCACCGTTAGAAAGATAATTTATCTGTGATTAAGATAAATATATATTTATCTTTTTTATGTAGGCTATATTTTTTAATTACATGCGGGTGATGTCGCGATCAACAGCTAGTCCTAAATAAATTTGTAAAATAACAAATTACACGATCGCGTAATTTCTTTAAAAAGCCAACAAAGTTTTCGTTATAGTTACAATATCTATTGTAATACTAGCTTTGGCCCGCGACCCCATCTACATAGAATTTAAAAAGCAGCCTTCATTTCTTTGTTTTCTTTCTTTCATCGAGATCCGTTCAGCCGTTGAGGCGGTAAACTCTAACAAACATCCATCCATCTAAACTTTCGCATTTATAATATTAGTAAGATTTATACAATACTATTATAGCTTTCGGCCTCGACTCCTTCCGCGCGAAATTAAAAATAAAATAACAGTGAGTAGCCAATGTGTTCTTCCAGACTATCCTCTACATCTAGGCCAATTTTCATCGAGATCTGTTATGCCGTTTAGGTTACAAACTCTAAAAAACATCCATCCGTCTAAACTTTCGCATTTACATTGCTAATATTTATACAATATTTATAGTACTTCAGTTATAAACTTAGTTGTTACTATAGAATGTTTTAGTAATTAAGTTGATCGAGCTTGCAATGGAAGCTGTATCTGGAAAACGCCCTCAGCTCGAGATTATCTATTCTATTGGAACGAGCGATGCAGTACGATAACGGTAATCGAATCCGAACTGAATTTATTCGAGGTACCGGCGCTCGCGGCTTCCTACTATTGTCGGCGGCGATTTATTAACGCCGAGCTTAATACTGAATGTATTAGATGTATGCATTGCATCTTAAGTTATGCAGTTGGATATTTCATTACTTTATGTGAAGATTCATATGAAAATGACGAAGTGGAAAAAACTTAAAATTACTTTACTAACATTATGCTGTAGTAGCTAGCGAACAACTTTGACTTAACTATCGCAGTACTGTTTAGTCGCGCTTTAATTCCTATGAGCTTATATGGTGCACACATTACTCGTTTTGTAGGTTTGCAACTAACAGTTGAATGGGCTCCGAAACAATTGACAATCGCACAACAATTGTGCGATACTTAAGCCAAAGGTGTGCGCCCAAAGAGAAAAAGAGAGGCAGAGAGAGCAAGAGATAGGGGAATTCGAATCTGAATTGATACCCATTATCGTACTAATCGATTTTGTCTGTAGAATCCCTAGCAGTGGATTTCTAAACACATGCTAGAGGTTTGTGGTATAGTTATTTGTCTGGAAGAAGAGGGTGCTTTCTATAAATAATTAAAATGAAAATCCTCGAGGAACTAAAAAAAAATCTGGTATATGTTACTCAGTGATAATGCAGTTTTCTGATGGCATTTTGTTAAATTAGGCTAGTAGTATGAGTTTATCAAATTTTATTCAATACTAGCTGGTCCCTTGCGGCTTCATCCGCATGAAATTATAAAAACTTTATTTTATTGTTCACATTTGTCAAATTCTCAATTGCAAATGTCAAAATACCAATTACCTTACTATGACAATCTTGCTTCCTTGATGTTGGCAGCAACTTATGGTCTCTTTCCCACATTAGGGGTTTTATCCAAATTATTTACCCCCCTAAGTTTAATGGCGTGAAAATAAATAGCCTAAAGCGCGAGTAAGTGTAGGACATTTTATTAAAAAAATAATTATTCAAAATGCTGTAATTGCTGACATCTTAACAGTGGTAGAGCACGCTTTAACATCTTAGCACGAATGGGTCGGCTCGCCCGGTGCAATACCACCACCACACAGAAGATAGGCGTGAAGCGGGAGCAATTCTGCGTTTCGTCTGATGAGTGTGGTGCCGGAGGCCCAACTTTAGTCCGTTTCCCATTCCGCCCTTTTCTTATAAGGAAAGGTTTGGATGGGAAAGTGGATTTGACGGTGGAGGAGACGCATAGGAAGGGGAAATATCCTGTTTATGTGCGTCTCCTCCTCCGTCGATTTAGGGTAGGCAACGCATCTGCAATTGCGGATGTCTATGGGCAGCGGTCGCTTCGCCATTTCGGCGGATTTAGGTGGCCGCTTGCTCGTTTGCCACCTAATCGTATAAAAAAAAAACAGAGAAGTGTGTGTTTACGCTTTATCATATTATAAGTATAGATTTTAACGCTTTGAATAAAAACACGGAAGAGTTATTCCAAAGTCTTCGTTCAGCATTTTATTAGCGCCAGAGACACGTTATTTTCCCTCGGTTCAATTTAATTATCATCAAAGCACGAGGGAGCTTGCTTGAGACAATATCGATCGCGTTAGCTTTCAAATATGAAACTTAAATAGAATTACGCCAGCCCGTATCTTGCTTTACGAGACAATGATGGTTCATAAACAGCGGGGCGAATTTTTTTTCTTTTACCCTTTACGGCGCGTTTGCTTTCTCGAGTTCTCGCATTATCTTTATGGAAGTGGTTTATGAAAGATCGTAAAAATGTGCCCGTTTTTCGGTTATTGGTAGATGATTCGACCATGTACTTTAGTGGCGATTTATATTGTACATCAATACCTTTTATCTATACTAATATTATAAAGAAATAGCTGTTGCTCGCGACTTAGTCCGCGTGAAATTAAAAAATAAAGAAAAAGCCTATGTTACTCACAAATCTTTCCTCTTTGTAATAACTCAAAAACTACTTGCTCGATTTGAATAATTCTTTCACCAATAAAAAGCTACATCATCACTTAGTTACATAGGCTATATTTATTTTTTAACTCCACAGGGACGAAGTCGCAAATATTAAATTTTGTTAATATAGCTTGTTGCTTTAATTTTATTGCTACCAATATTATCCTCGCAAGGAGACTTCTAAGTAAAATAACTCATTAACTCCTTAAAAAGACCCAATCAATAAAATGGGGAAGAGGAAACAGAAAAACAAATGAGGAATCTCTTTTCAAATTTATCCATAACTATAAAGCAACAAAGTGATGATGTTGGATCTTAACATATTACGTATTCAATACCGTTAGCAACAAATATTTCGACAAAATCCTGATAATTCTAAAGCCTAACTTATAAGGTATTAAATCGCGCGTAGTTTTACATTGTGTGGGCGATTGTAGTCGCCTTTTTATAACGCAAACATGTGTTGGTACGTGGTGCGCTGTTATTGTGAATGCACTGGTGGGCCGAGACCGGTTCGCATAATACCATACCAGTGTCTACTTACCCACCGCACCGCGAGTAGCGTTGACAGAAAAAGCCTTAGATTGACGGAAAATTTTAGCAGATTGTGAACTGTCATGTATCGATTTGATTGACGGTTGGTAGTCGTTTGAAGGTTTAAACCGTCCTCATTTTAATAATATCATAAATGCGAAAGTTTAGATGGATGGATGTAAGAGTTTGTAGCCTAAATTGCTGAATTAATCTCGAATACATATGGCATAGATGTAGAGGATTGTCTGAAAGAACACATATGCTACTTAATTTTTTTTATTCCGCGGATGGAGTCGCAGGCGTAGGCTAGTGTTATTTTATTTAATAAAATTTTCTCAGATTACACTGATCTAGTTTGATTACATCTAGTTTGAGGCTTGAACTTTAGCGCCTTATAAAATTATCAATAGACTGACGGCTCTTGACACGGAGATGCGAGCTGAAGGTTGATACTTAGCCTTCATTGACCCCGTTTAATATATTTCACGGCACATTAAAAACGTTGCTGAACGCGGAGATTTTAGATCTATCGACAATTTTTATGCTGTTTAAACTAAACGTAAAATTTATCCAAAAAAATTAACAGCTTCTTTTGCTGACCGTAGACTAACAAAGATATCATAAACCATATCCGCTAAAATAAAAATAACGAACAAACAAGACCTTTTTGTATTCATTAAATAAAAGCTTAATCAAGATGCATTGGTATTCAAAAACGTTTTTACTTTTCTATACAAAACTTAGTTTTTTTATGAATTTACACTAAATAAACGTCCAAAAACAGATAAATTTTTCAGACTGGTTAAATTTATCTAAAACTAGCTGTTCCCGTACGGCTTCATCCGCATGAAATTATAAAAACTTTATTTTGTTTACATTTGTCAAATTCTCAATTGCAAATGTCA
>LD700013.1:3857114-3871432 GCA_003118335.3 Papilio memnon | reverse complement strand
TGTTTACATTCCGTAAAACTTTCAATTGTAAATGTCAATACGTGCTTAAATAACTGTTGCTATTGGCTGAGAAGTTAAGTAACCATGGCAACGTTAATTTCTTGCTATTGGTTTGTAGTTTTCATCCCTTTCTTACAATTTTTCGAAATGACTCACCCCTTACGTGTAATAGCGTAAAAATGTAGAGCCTAAAGCATGTCGTAATTGTAGGAGCTTTTATTAAAAACATAATCACAGTTTACAGCTGTCAGAGGACGTTGTTGACAACAATTCGTCGATTTTGATCAAAATTAAAGGATTTAAGTCAGACAAAATTATAGGTATCAGTTGTAACAATAGGTGCTAATAAAAAAGTAAAACAACGGAGAACAATAGTAAGGTCTGGATCTCATATCAAAAACAATGAAACTTGTACTTTGACATTTAGTCAATAGAGTTTAAATCAAAAACATAACAATAACTCCAATTTTATACATGAAAAGTTCTAGAAATACGAATAAAGCCGGTGTGTCGAGCACTGAAAATAATTAATTTCCACAAAATCCATTACCGTTGAGTGCCCTGCCATGAAACTGTTGGGTTAACAATAACTGTGTACTGACTCTGAATCACACTTTATTAATTCAACTCATTGTTATTTCGCATTATAAAGCGTTACCTTTATTAGCAATTCGTTTACGCTATTTACCCGTCGAATGATCATAAACTTTTAATTAAACAGTTAGCCTACAAATAGGTATTTTGCTAACTTAATAAGTATATTCAAAATTGGTAAAAATGTGAATGTGGAACGGTCTGTCCTCGATGGTATTTCTAAACCAATACGACTTAAGGTCCTTCGAGAAGCGAGCCCATTTAATTAAAAGCAGGCTACACGTCTGATAAGGCTGCTCGTTTGCACCTCTCTATTATTATACTAGCTTCCGCCCGCGACTCCGTCCGCGTAGAATAAAAAAAAAACAAAAGTAAGTAGCCTATGTGTTCTTCCAGAGTATCCCCTACATCTATACCAAATTTCATCCAGATTCATTCAGCCGTTTAGGCTACAAACTCTAACAAACATCCATCCATCCGTCTAACATTTCGCTTTTATAATATTAGTAAGTATGATTACCACTTTTGCTTTAAACGCAGAAAGTTCTAGAATTCAAATATTTTTCCCAGATAAAGATTTTTTCCGTCTTGTTTAACTGACTTTGTTTTGTAATTTCATAGTTCGCTGTAGACGTTAAAATTTGATCAAAGTACAATACGTAGATACATTAGTTTTAGTTTGTAACCAACTTGTTTGAAAATAACTTGCGAGGAATCCGTGCGTAGTTCCGAGTGGCCGGAGGCGAGCGCTTCAAAGCGCCGTGATCGCGATAACTCGACCACTAGCCGTGGTCCTGGGAATAACTGTATACAGAAGTGAACCAGCGAAAAGATATGTTATAATAATCACAAGAAAAACTTTGGAAATTATAAATAGTATAAAGAAATGTAAAATACTTCTGGAACGCTGTAACGATCAGTACAAATCCTTAATAAGGTAATCCACTGATAGAAAAGGACAATACTCTGAGAAGACTTCAAACTGAGTCATTGACGAATGTCTATAAACTTTTTCAGATGTTCTAAATTTGGGGCGAACTGCACACATGTAGTATAAACGTTACTGCATCCTGCATAAAGCTTTTCTTTCTAGTCGACCGCTCTCATATAGCCTAATGGCCGACGGCTGAATCTTCACATGGTGTTTTGCACCGGTCTTCGTGAATACAAGTCCTTTAAAGGTTAGTAGCAAAATTGGCTGTAGTGCTTTAATTTTATTTTTATCTAACTTTTTTAACACATTGTAAGGTGGTCGATAACAAATATCTCCATTTATACTGATAAATGAAATAATGCTGAGAATAAATACTGTGATGAACTCAATATTTAAATAGCTGTTACATACTTGATGATAATAATATACATCTCGTTTAACAAATGAAATACACCGAAGTTTCAATCTAATATTATAAAGAGGAAAGATTTGTATTTTTGTATGTATTGAAATAACTCAAAAACTACTAGGCCAATTTTGAAAATTCATTCACCGTCAGAAAAGTCATTTATCGCTAGCAATAGCTAATCTATTATACAAGTTCTAATCTTTCGTACATATAATTATTGTGTTAGAATAAATGATCTTGTTTTAGTCTGTAGTTATTCGGTATTTCTATAGTACATAGTAATTGTAAGTTCTTTATGCCGTCTACTATCTTTTGGTCAATTGATAACATTGAAACAAGCATATTTTTTTTTAAGAGAAGGGGTCAAACGAGCAGCTGGAACACAGAGGTGGTCAACGACGCCCATGGACTTCCGCAACACCAGAGGAACTACAGATGCGTTGCCGGCCTTTGAGGAGATTGTAGGCTCGCCTCTTGAAGGACCCTAAGTCGTACTGGTTTGTATAATAAATAATGAACTATTTATTTTACGTTTTTAATCTTATTTATCAACAAACATAGGTGAGAACCAAAGCTGTTAACATTAACAAACTAGCTTTAAGAGTAGATGCACTACTCATGTATCCAAATCGTTTCGCTTGATGGATCAGTTCGATTACCGAATCCATGACCTCCTCATTGTTGGGTAGGATTTGATTTTCCGGTAAAAGAAATCCATAGGTTCCACCATCACGTAACTCGTAGCAATATACCAGAGGTACCTGAAGATGCTCTTTGACCCAGTCAATACTGCCGCCAGTTGCAAGGTCTGGAAATGTAATAAATAGTTGATATTAAAGTAGTGTTAAGAAGAAAATCAGTAATGCGCTGGAGGATTAGCGCAACACTAGATTATTGACATAAATGTCCCGTTCCTGTCTGACATCTGTCAATGTCATTCAGACGTATTGGGATAGGGCGCCATTCTGGCGGAAGGCAGTGGCTTGAATGTTGAATTTAATTACGTTTTACAGTTATATAATTGTCCCTAAAAGTAGATACTAGGAATGTGATAGTTAGTAAATCATCATCGGTCTTAGGAGAATGTGTAGAAGGCAAAATAGAAAATTTCAATATAATTGGTGCACTTACAAATGGCTTCAGCAATATTTCCTGTGACGTACTTTGTCCCGTGCCTTACTGACAATGCTCCCATCGCTCTTCTTCCAATATTCATCTAGAACAAAAGAATTCCATTCTACGTCAAATTTTAAATTTTATTCTCATTTTACATTTGACATATTACAATACTAGCTTTTGTCCGCGACTCCGTCCGCGTGGAATTATAAAAAGTAGGTAGCCTATGTGTTCTTCCAGGCTATGTTCTAAATCTATGCCAAATTTCATCCAGATCCGTTCAGCCATTCAACCTACAAACTCTAACAAACATCCATCCATCCATCTAAAGTTTCGCATTTATAATATTAGTATGATTAGTGTGATTACGATATCCACTTCAAAGCTCCGAGTGTAGAGAACTAAATTAATTGAGGTGACATCAAGACACTGTTAACTTACTGCATCATGATAATTGGCTAAGGGATCTGTTGTATTTCCGAAAGGTAGCAGAAGAAGATGTCCGAAAGAGTGGAAGGAAAGGTACAGATCTATATTTCCCTTTAGCGTTAAGAGGTATGAAGATAGACTTCTAGATTCTGGTTCCGAAAAAGGTCCAAGACCAGCGTAATCATCTCTTACGGGGTTGCTACTTGCTCCGTGAACTGCAAGAATAGAAAATTTCAAAGTATATTGTGTTTATGGTCATTCGTATGTGAATTATTATCCGATTGGAAAATCTTATCCTTTACTAAGTATGTTTAGTCAGACCCTATTATCTATTCTCTAATCGAAATTTAATTAACAATTTTTTTTAATTAATTGATAGACTTATGTAATATTTTGAATGTTATTCATTATTAGTCACAATTGAACTATCTTTGTTTTGATTCTGTTGGAGTTTAAATTTTCGTTTGCAGTGGTAGCCTGGGTAAACAGATATTTTTAATTAATATCTGAGCTAGAATTTAGATGATAGTCCTGTTATAGTAATGTCTCAAAAATAATTAAGAAAATAAATTACCAAGCCAATTGTTGTTCCAGTTTCTATTCAAATCGACACCGTAATTAGCGCCTATAGGTCGACGATTCTTACGCCACATTCTGTTCTGTAAAAACATTGAGAAATTGTATTTGACATGTTATTTCGTGACAATTAAGGCGTATTATCAATATATTTATCTAGACATTTTTAGGCCCAGGAGGCTAAACTACCAATGATTTTGAAGATAATTAATACCTAGTAATACTTTAAGTTGAACTAAGATCAGTATTGTAAAAGAAAATTCTTACCACTCGATGACTGAATACGTAACCATCAGGGTTTGTAACTGGGAATATGTACCAATCAAAATCAGCTGCAGCTGCTCTGGTTTCCCTATCATTGCTTCTTAGTAATTGATCAATAATATAGCAGACAGCTGTCGGTGATATCCATTCTCTAGCATGGATACCGCCTTCTAGAACTATCGCTCGTCTCCCGGATCCATGTGATATTTTAATACCCTTTATAACACGACCTTCTAAAGATCTACCACCAACTATAGATGTTACAACAGAATATGAGGACACCAAGTCATCTAACCAAGCGTTGATACTATCCATATCATAATATCTTGTCCATGTCATGTTTCTGGGATTATTCCTTATATACGTTGCGACATTTTCTTTATCTATTATCCTATAATATATGAAATAAAATTAATACCTCAAAATGTACATAAAGTAGCCAAAATTCCAATGAATTTTTAGTCTTACTAATATCATAAATGCAAAAGATTAGATGGATGGATATTAGAGTTTGTAGCCTAAACTGCTCAACGGATCTCGATTTGGCATAGATGTAAAGGATATCCCAATATAAGGTACAAAAAATTAAAGATACATTGTGAATTTTACTTACTCTTGAATATTAGGTTGTGTAATAACAAACTTAATGTTATTGTAATTCAGTACACTTTCCAACTGACTCTTATCGTCAGGACTCGACAGGATGCTTACATATTCCGAACTCATTGCAGGGTCCTTCCAAAAATCGTATTTATCTTCATTGTTTTTTAAATCCTGAAGTACTGAGATGTGGTTTTCATTTTCTGGATATATTTTGTATAAGGAATAATTATCAAATCTGACTTTTTCACTAGACGCAACAGCTAATAGCAAAATAAATTTTATGACGAATATCTTCATATTTCCCATCATACACTTCTGATTGACACAACTAATTTACTAATAATAACCGCGCACTAAAATGATATCAAATCGCTCAAGGCTATGATAAAAGATAATTTAAATGGATTAAGGATTTTAAAAAGTTTATGACCTTATTAAGGATATCAAAGGTTAAAACAAAGACAATATCCTCTTAAACACACGTTTTTATTGCGACACGTGTTGGAACTGGTGTGCGCCCTCAGTTGATTAAACAGGTAACTCATCTGTAAATGAAGATGTCTATGGGCAGCGGTCAGTTTTTGACCGACTTCCCAAAAAAAGGAGGTACTCAACTCGTCTGTATGTTTTTTATGTGTATTACGGCATAACTCCGCCGCTAGTGGACCGATTTAGAAAATTCTTTTTTATCCGAAAGGTAGTGCTTGCAGGTGGGTCCCTTTTTTTTTGTTTTATTTTTGGAGTCAAAGACTACGGCGTAGTTAAATAGTTTAGCTTAAAATTTTGGGACGAAATTTGCGGTCTTCTTTTGCTTTCTTTTGGAGAATTCAGGTTGTCTTTTGCTTGTTTTGATCTTATAATATCAATAAAAAACGAATTATTAATTCGTTCTCCAAATTAAATCGTTCCACCATTTCATGCTAGAGATTTATATGTTACAAATCTACTTTGATATACTTTACGCTTATCGTCGTTCTGTCTATAAACTGTGTTCACATCTTGGCTATATTCCAGACTACGAACTATATATTATTTAGCCTTAAGATTTAAGCCATGCACTTTGACTTAACTTAAGTACACTACCATTTTATCGACAGTTTTATTTTACAGAGAAACAAATGAAAATGCATTATTTGATGCTGTAATTGTGGACAGAGAAGAAATAATATTTACGAATGGAAATATTTAATCACCTTATCCGAGTCTATTAATTATCGATGTAAAACGTGAAGATAGCATGATACTTGCAAAGTACTTAATAATTATCAATACATAATCTTCTACTAATATAATTTTGACATTAGTAATTGACACCATAGTTTACTTTTTGTACGAACATAGAAAATAACGTAGAAAAAAATACAATTTGACACTTAAAATATTTATTTTTAAAAATACTTTGATATTTCAACTCTCTATAATACATTTAAAAACTTGGCCTCTCTGATTATAGCCATTACTGAATCGTATGTTTCTTCACATGAAGGTAGAACTTGGTTCACAGGTAACGTGTAGCCCCATGATCTATCCCTTAATTGGTATGTCGCCACAACAGGTGGGTTGAAGCGGTGCTTAACCCAATCAGCGATAGTTCCAGTAGAACCATCTGGAATAAACACTTCTTTAAATACAATGGGTAAATGAAAAATGAACCTTTTAATCACTGAAATTTTCTTTAATTTAATTTAGTTGTGATATTTTGAAGACTAGCTTATGTCCGCGACTCCATCTGCATGGAATTAAAAAAGTTACCTACGTGTTCTTCCAGACTATTCTCTACATCTGTGTCAAATTTCATCGAGATCCGTTCAGTAGTTTAGGCTAGAAACTCTAACAAACATCCATTCATCCAATTTTCTTCATAACATTAGTTAGATAGTAAGATATACGAGTAAGTTTACTTACCATGCACCTCCTTCGATGTTCCCACAAGATACTGTGTATTGTACTTAACGGCTAATGATCCCATAGCTCTTCTGCCAATCGTCAACTATAAGAAAGTAACAATATTAAGACCACTTCTGGTAAGGGAGTAACCTTATAAACCTGACTGCGAAGTTAAAATTTAATGCTCAATCTTACCTAAGAGTGAACATGAAACCTTATGGTTATCAAAAAACTCAAGAGATCGTTAAATGTTTTAACAATGTAACCATAGTAAATAATATCCATCTTACCATATTCCGATAGTTGTACATTGGATCTGTTGTGTGGGCGAATGGTATCAATAGCCTTTGACCAAATGCTCTAAAGGACAATAATCCGGCAAGATTGGTACCTATAGTATCAATGTAACGTGATATATATCTCGTTTCAGGCTCTGAGAACGGGCCTAGTCCTACGTAATTACTATCTGAGGGATTGAAACTGCCTCCGCTTACTGGAATTATTAATAATATTGTGTATTAGTTAAATGCGTCAGTCAAGACTAATTAGATTAGGTTATAAAGATTTTACCAGCCCATTGTGAATTCCAGTTTTTAGAAAGATCAACTCCTATAGCAGAACTACGTGTAGGTCTACGATTTTTCATCCAAAGTCGTACCTAGAATAGAAAGTTATTTAATAAAATAATATTATATACGACCCTATGGGAGTAGGATAAGGTGGGGGAGATGATGATTTCGAGTGTTTTGTTTTTGTTTTAATAGTGCACGAACGAAGTCGCGGGCAACAGCTAGTATTATATAAAATGCGATAGTTTAGATGGATGGTTGTTTGTCGTTCTTAGTTTAAGATGCTGAACGGATCTCGGCGTAATTTGACTCAGATATAGAGTCTTGAAGAACTCATAGGCTACTTACTTTTGTCGTTTTTTTTTAATCACGCTGACATAGTCAGTGGGCGAAATCTAGGAAATTAAACGTGTTCTTGTCTATTTATTCATTAAGATGAAATTATTTCAATTTAATTTCTTCACTACAAAATACATAGTTTATAATTATATCCTACAATAGTTAAAGAATTCCCATACTTACAGAATCTTGAGAGAATTGGTGTCCATCAGGATTCACGATCGGGAAGATATGCCATTCGAAATCCTCAGACGCCGTTCTAGCTTCAGGATCATCTCCGGTCACCAACTGATTTATTAAATACGTGACAACTGTAGGTGACAGCCAATCTGCGCCGACTTGACCGCCATCGATAAAGAAAGCCTTTCTTCCAGAACGACGTGAAATTCTCACCCCAGTTATATTTCTACCTGTGTAATAAAATGTTTTAGAAGCTGCTGTATTTCTTCTTTAATATTTTCAATATTTCATTTATTATATATGTACCAAGTTTGTTTACAATTAATATTTAAACGAATCTATTTTAGCAAGTCCTTTTTACCTTCATATGTTTTTCCAGCTTGAATCAAAGTAACAACATTACTATGAGTACTTGCAAGCTCGTGTAACCATTCGTAAATTTCATCTATAGTTTGATAGTTGGTCCAATACATTCCATGGTCACGTTTCCTTCTACTCTGTGTTTGGTCATCGAAGGCTCTGAAATTTAAATTAAATTATTACCAAGATGTCTAAACATATTAACAGCTATGTGATATGAAACAATTGTCATGTCAAATTATAGATGCTAGTCACTGCATAATCTATACTAATATAATAAAGCGTAAACACACACTTCTTTGTTGCCTAAGATGTCGGCAATTACAGCATATTGTTGAATAATTATTTTTTTAATAAAATGCCCTACACTTACGTCACGCTTTAGACTATATATTTTCACGCCACTAAACTTAGGGGGTAAATATTTTGGATAAAAACCCTAATGTGGGAAAGTGATCATAAGTTGCTGCCAACATCAAGGAACCAAGATTGCCATGGTTTGTCATCATGTCATGTTATTTTGACATTTGCAATTGATAAATTGACAAATGTAGGTAAACAATGAAATATTTTTTTTATAATTTCACGCGGATGAAGCCGCAAGGGAACAGCTAGTTTATAGATATTTCATTTACTACATCTGTCAAAAAATATTTACTTACTTTTGAATATCTTCCAAAACAATATCATAACTGATTCCATGTTTCTCAAGTGCTTTTTCAAATTCTTCTCTAGCTTTCGGTGGAGAAACAATACTGACATGATTTTCAACTGTTGTAGGTACACTCCAGAAATCAAGCAATTCATTTGATTTATACAATTCGTTTAAATACTGTAAATGTTCTTTTGTTTCCGACTGTACATTGTATAACGTGTAATTATCATAACGCACTTTTTCTGACAATGTGAATACACAACACAAGCACAAAATTAGTAATTTTAACATATTAATGTGTAAGGTTTGTTCAACTAACACTAAATGAACTATAATCGTAATACTTATCTTTACAATATTTACGTCATGATTTATTCTAAATTGAACCTAATTTTTATTACCTTAAAGTACATTTTTATATTTTATATTAAAGCAACAATTATCGAATACGTATCACACTTGTAATATTCGTTTTAATCTTGATTCGGTATTTTATTTACATTATGATTAACAATATCAAAGTAGTCACGTTTATAATACATATCTAATAATTACAATTTGATATCAATTCGATAATATACATCTTACAAATATAATAATCTAGAAATTTACAATAGTGACACACTTTCTTCTAATAGCATACATAGAAGTTGTAATAAGGCAATTTTTTTAGTATTTCCTCTGGTATTTGAACCTGTTTCTTCCATTGTAATTAATATAAAACTACTTGTTCCTATTTTCTTTGTTTCTATTATAGTTTTTTGTACTATACGTAGTTGCTTTCATATCCAAGATTCTTTACACTTCAACTTTGAGATTCGACGTTCGAAAATTGTCAATTCGGACAGAATTTCGAATTCATCACAAGCCGCCTAATTGCTCGAAAAGCAAAAGCACAACTCTTTCAGCAGCATTAATTTCCGTTTGTAAAATAAATACGACCGCAGCTCACCTGTCAAAATGTCGACAGTTAAAAATGAACTGCAAAGAGGCCCGCGCTTAACCACCGATCCGTGGCTAATTACCTACCGGCAATCAATCTTGTAAATTCGTCCAGAGCATCAGTACAAATTGTCACTACGCTCCGCGACTACAAGCTTAATTGCTGATTCATATTAACCCTTTTATAATAAATGCTGATTATTTTCGTGTTCCACAAATATCATTTCACGATTTCGTGTCGCTTTATACAATTTGCTAGCAATTTATCAGACAATGGTTAATCCGTCTTTATGAAATCTGATATTCCGATAGTTAAATATCATATTTGATTATAACTCACGTTCGCAAATAAGTAAATTAAAGTCTTTTCCGAATTGTGATGTCGAAAGCAAACAACTTTCTGTTGGAATTCTCATAGGCTGTAATTTCTCGTCAATGGATGTTGGCCACTAGTAGATTCTGGTAGCCTTTTTCTTAGATAGTCTTTTCAACTTTATCTCACATTAAAGGTACTTCTGATAAAATGTGGTACAGCCAATATCTTATTAATCGTAATTGCGTCCTAGTGTACTTGCAAACCAGACTGGCTTAAGATTAGATTTGTTAACATATCAAAAAATAATTGCGTTGATATGAAAATTCTTACTGAATGTTTGGCAATGCCAGTGAAAATTATTTGTGTATCAAATTATTGATTAGGGTTCATTCCTTGTTTAATATAATTTACTTTTTTATTACAAATTGTTGCCAATAACGTTTGTTGTATTTTCAAACTTTCTTTTCATTAACGACCATTTCAGTAAGATGATTGTATGCGTTTGTAGAAAGAAAAAACAATGATTTGATTTCTCTTAACATATCTCGTTTTGGTGTACTCCTGACTATTAGCCTCATGTTAACTTAGCTATGGATCAACTGTACATTATTAGAAGTATCTTTTAATGAACATTAGTCGACTATTTATAAAACTTAAGCGAGTTTTTAAAGAGGTATTTTTCAGTGCACACAAGTTACAGCCACCGCCGTTCTGCTAATTGTGATTAATGACCGCGCATTCGTCGCGAAGTCATCGTTTTGCTGCCATCACGACAGACTGTTTATTTCTCACTCTTATTCGGGACTCGCTACAAACGGGCGACTATTTAAAAATATGGTCACAGCTCGTCCCTTTTTTGGTTTCCTCTGAATGTTTGCTGTTACTAATTCATGTTAAATTTTCCATAAGAATTTTAAAGTCTTGTCTATTGCTATTATTCAAAACCTATTTATTATCTGAAGTATTTTTGATGCAGCATTGTTTCAAAATTATTTAATCTGTGTCATAATTGGGTATCTAGTAACTATACTAATTAGTTACTATTCTTAGTTGGTATTATTATTTCTAATCGACCTTTTGTGTCAATGACAATAGCCGTTAGTATACCAGATCGAGCTTATGTTTATACATCATGGTTCATAAGTTACTAGACCTATTTCCACCATTCAAAATGTAACAGTATTAAAATCGTCCGTTTATATCCATCATTAGCCGTACTAAGGCTAAATCCACCGAGTGAACCGCGTCATTACAGCCCACCGCACGATTCGAATGCTAAAATTAAACTAATGTGATCTAAACACGAAATAAATGAACGTACACGATTCAGAACAAAATTAACATCGAAATTGTCGCAATAATGCGGTTTTACGTGCAGCGTTAATATGTTTGTAAATGTTTTGAAGAAAAAGATGATTGTTTTGTTAAAATGCTCAAGTTGGAATTTTATTTGGACTAAACGAACCTACTGGTTATATTTAAGAAAGATGCCACAAGAATGTTGCATTTGTATCCAATCTCCTGGTACTTCTGCCTGGTCAAATTACATATATCTGTCTAAGAATCTTTCTACTTACTTTAATAGCCCGACTATTTTACTTATTTCTTTAATTGATTCCAGAGTAAGTGTTTTTGTTTCAATAATTTTAATTTCATCTATCAAAAGGCATAATTTCCAAACACATTTTAACAATAATATCACAATATTTAAATTGTATGCTCCCTTTTCACACTTACTTTCATAAAATTTACATAAGTGAGTCTCGAATAGGGAATATTAAAAAAAGGTAATACCAACAGAAAATCCGACGCCTTTCCTCAAACACGTTCACAAAACGTAGTCAAAACTCCGCGACCTCAATCCCCACCATAATCAAATAATCTCATCTCGAAGAATATGAGAGTGCGCGTAAAAGGAGCGAATCATTTTATTGAAATTATTTTCTGGTGAAGCGGGAGGGCTTTTATAGTTCTCAATATTTATGAGAGGAACGGAACGTGGGGATTTTGGTGTGAATTAATTAAAATCGAATCTCTCCACAGATTTGTTGGCTTCTGATTTTGGATTTATATTTCGTTGACGATACCTCTAACTTTTATAGTGAATACATTTTACTTTTTAATACCAAACGTGATAAACTTAATATCAAAAAGTAGTATAATTTTGAACCTTAAAATCCTACTAAAGTGTTAAAGTTAGAAAAAAATGGAAAATACCATCAGCTTACAAAAGCTAAAAGACCTTTAAAATTATAATAGAGTCAGTATAGTCTTTTGTTTTTTTTTAGTAGATAAAATAAGAATTCGAGTAAAATTGGAAAAGTCAGAGATCCTTCGGAGGGTATTATAGTTGTGGATCGTTGCCAGATAATGAAGGTAGTCACCCGATAAACCCATCCATACCTGTTAAGTCCAATTTATTACTATGACTTGCTTGACTACTACAATAATTTATCATGAAATGTCAGATATTAATATGAACCAATTATTTTTAAATGTCTTTGTGTTCAGATGATCCTCGACAATTCTTGCGAATTCCTCAAGTTACAGTTCGGTGAGTTGACAATAAAACAGTATTTGTATGGACAGAAAAGTGAGTGTAAATTACGCCCCACATTAATCACTCGCGTCCGTTCTTACCGCAATAATGTGGTTGACTTCATCTTCGAATAATTCTCTTTGTTCTTTGCAGTCGGCCGTTACCGTTTATGTTCGATGCTTAATTTATAAGAGGTAGCGATTTTGGAAGACAATCATATGCATGTGATTATATAGTTACTCTGCTGTCGTCTGACAAAGAAGTATGTTAATTCGAACTATGATTGTTCTTTAATTGATACATAATAGGATAATTAGGCTTCTTAATATACAATTTCTCACCTCTTTATGCAACTTTCTACTACTTATGCAATGCAAACGGTTTGACTAATTTGGAAGATTTTATCATTCTATTAATGTTTGTCGTCAATCCACTGGTAGATCCGGTTGAAGCTTATTGTTTCTTTAATTGATTACATTTTTATGTAAATTATCTCGCCTTAAGACAGAGTTCTTAAGCCCTCTTCATATTTTGCCTTAGACCATCCACCATCAGCCGTACATCACGGCGTGTCGTTAAGGGCAGGAGGTGGTCCGATAAATCAGGGGACGTCGTCTACGCCGTTCGCTTGCAGTCGCTAATGCGTGTTGCTGTAATGAATGAGATCATGGAAATTGCTGGATGTGTACACTTGTCGGAAATAAACATATTGACTGTCGTATTGTTAACTAAGATAACAAAACACTTATCTACAGTATGATTGTTTAGAGAAATGTTTGCTACGAAAGTTGAAAATGTTTCCAATATCAACTGGAAAGATGCAACAGTTGTTCTGCTAAACATACTGTATCAAACTGTCTTGTGTTTTTTCATCATCACCAGCTCACTATATGTCCCCACCGCGGGGCTCGGAGCCTACACTAAAGTTAGGGTGACTAGGCCATAGTCAACCACGCTGGTCAAGTGTGGGTTGGTTGACTTCACACATATCTTTGAATTTCTTCGCCGATATGTGCAGATTGCATCACGATGTTTTCCTTCATAGTAAGAACGTCGGGTAAATTTTGTACATATGAAAATTCGAAAAATCGAAAATCAGATTGGTACATGGCGGCGGGATTCGAACCCAAGGCCTGTATATTACAAGTCAAGTGCTTAAACCACTGAGCCACCGACGCTCTCTCTTGTGTTTTTTATTGTGTTTTAATTGCTCTTTCAGGTCTTGTTAATTTTAGTGGCGAATAATCTTAAGAGTTTCCTTATAGTAGAAGTTGAAGTTTGCATATTTCTTATTAACATATTAATTCAAACAAGAAAAAGTATTATATATAATAATTATTTATGATCTCGATATTATCTCGGTAAGGATTAGGGCGATAAAGTTTGGTTTTAGCATACCAATATGTTTACGCAAAATAAACTCCGTTCTGTAATCCTCGTACAATGTTAATTAAAGTATGCAGCTTCACAAATACTAGTACCAGCTAAATTGGAAAATTATTCATGAGTTTGTGACCAGAGATTTTGTAGTAATTATAGGAAATCTATACTAATATAATAAAGCGTAAACACACACTTCTTTGTTGCCTAAGATGTCAGCAATTAC
>LD700013.1:3843106-3857081 GCA_003118335.3 Papilio memnon | reverse complement strand
CTAATGTGGGAAAGAGGCCATAAGTTGCTGCCAACATCAAGGAAGCAAGATTGCCATGGTTTGTCATTATGTCATTTGCAATTGATCATTTGACAAATGTAAACAATAAAATAAAGTTTTTATAATATCATGCGGATAAAGCCACACGCGAACAGCTAGTTTTTCATAATCTGGGAATCGGAGGTCGTTAGACCAAATAAATAATGGTCAAAATTCTTAGCAATAGAGTTAAAAGAACTGTTTGATTAAATTTGAATTATAATCATTTGAAACTGGATTTATTTGTTACGAAAGATTTATTTTTGAAGATTAAAATTTTGAATCAGCATGAGTAAATTTATATAAAAAACTAAATAAAACACTACTCTCATCTCATCTCATCAGAGCACTTTCGTAGTTTGTAATAGTTCCAATATTACATAAAAGTTTAAAAACTATAATATTAAACAATAACATTGAACTTTTTCACCAGCTCACTATACGTCCCCACTGAGGTGCTCGGAGCCTACCCTAAGTTAGGGTGACAAGGCCTTAGTCAACGACGCTGGCCTACTGCGGGTTGGTTGACTTCACACATATCTTTGAATTTGTTCTCCGATATGTGCATGTTGCATCACTGTGTTTTCATTCACCGTAAGAACGTCGGGTAAATTATGTACATATGTTATTCGTAAAATCGAAAAATCACATTGGTACATGGCGGAATTCGAACTCAAGACCAAATGCTTAAACCCCTGAGCCACCGACTCTCTAACATTGAACATTTATTTATAATACCACAACAGACAATAGAAATCTAGTATCAGTAATATAACTGTTTATTTATCAAATCCAAAATAAACTAACCGACATTAGTTGCTAGCAAATAATTAAAATACCATACCAATTTATCAGAACACGGAAACCTAAAACGTTTTAATTTAAAACAAACATCCAACTGGCAGGCACAAAATCAAATGTTTGTACAAACGGGCCAACGTAAATAGATATGTTTGCCAATCGAAGTAATAACATCATATATCTGAAGCGAGCACGTCTCTGCAATGCAATCCATCAAACTGGCGCATTAATTCAGACGTAGCTCGATCTACAGTTGTTTTAAGCATGCCTATGGCGTCGTGCCAGAGGAACGATTGTGATTCGAATCCCTCGATACATCGTTCTATTGTTACATCCTTTAATCGATTTATAAATGTGCTATTTTATCGCTTCGCTTTAGAGCGCACACCTGAAACTAAATCGCACATCTGTGTAGCTTTGATTCCTATGAGCTTATATGGAGGTACACTACTCGATTTTTAAATGTGCAAATAAACAGTTGAATTAGCTGTGAAACAATTGACAATCACACAACAGTTGTGCGATATTTTAGTCAAAGGTGTGCTCTCTTATGATCCGTTTAGAAGTTTTCAGGTACTGTATTTTGCAACACTACGTTCTAAACATGAATGATGACAGCCAAAAGTGAATCTTAAATTACTTGGACAATAAATCAATATCGCTTGACAGTCAAGTACTTTAAGTTGGTCTTGGTAAAGTATTAACGACAACAAACAAATTTTTGTTGGTATCAAATAAGTTATAAGTAATTATTTTTATTTAAGAATATATTTTTTTTATTAAAAAATCTTAAGTTACGATAAAATAACGGGAACAAATACGATCAAACAAATTAAACTTCTTAAAAACGTATTTTCAAACGATCCGTTAGAAAGCTTTTATCTTGATTGAAATTTCACTAAAAGTTGCAGTAACATTTAATAACGGGAGAAAAAAAGAGAATCCAACTCTGTAACTCAATTAAAAGCTTTTTGGATCGTTACGAATTCATTAATTGGCCAAGTTGAAAACTTTGTTAGAGATGGAAAAATGAAAAATAAAATTGACGCATTTCAAGATTTATGTAATGTTGGTCGTTGAAATTAAGGGAAATAATGTAACATTAATGAAGGTAAGTCGAACTTTGAGCTTTCTGGTTTCTAATTAATTCTGTGGCCGTTACAAGTAGGCTTTAATTAGACTGAAGTCCAAAAATACAACGTAATTTTTAATCCAGAACCAAATGAAAAGTAATTTGTCGAATCTGCTACGAATTCGTCAGCTAATAATAATTACGTAAATAAACATCAAAATTTTAAACCCGTAATAAATAAAAACAAATGAATTAATATTCTAACTAGTTAATCTTTTTAAGAAAATAACTAAAAGGTAGAGAAAGGCTGTAGTTGTTTGTGGTAAGAACTGTATTTCAATTAAATAAAAAATCTACATAAAAACAAAGAAATTCTACTGAACTGAAAATGAATTCATGTCCTACAAAATTGAGTTAAAGATGTAAAAACTTTTTACTCGAGTAACTTTTTTAATTAAATAATTAGGAGACAGATAGGGGAACTTGTTTTTTCCAACTCCGTAAACAAACCGAATGGAGAAACAAAAGGTTAAAATTTATGGAAGCGTTATACTGATTGCTAGGGACAAATTGCAACTTGGAATGATGCCAGGTGTTATCTAATTGTATCGGTCGACGTTTGCTTTGAACTCATGTTCGGCTATTGATTTGTGTTGTTTATTTTTAATATTTGGCAGAAGTTTGGAAATTTATAACATTTGATTTTTAATTTTATTTATTCTTTTGTTTTGTTACTTTTATACTGTAGCTGAATAGGATGTTTTTAAATGCTCATTTAATGATTTTCAAGTCAAGGTTTATTTTTAAATACAGTTTATCTATGTGCTTATACATATTTTTTAATAATAAGAGCGGGCGCACAACTTTAACTAAACTATCGCACAACTGTGTGATTGTCGATTGTTTTGCAGCCAACTTTTGCCCAACTAAAAATCGAGTAAAGTGCGCACCATTATATAAGCTCGACGGAATCAAAGCTCGACTAAGCAGTTGTGTGATAGTTTAGTCAAAGATATGCGCGTGTTCTAATATGTTGCCTCAATCTTTAAGTAGTCGTAGAACTTGTTGACCTTATATAGAATATTAAGAAATTGTCTTCAAAATTAATGCATTGAGATTTTTATTCCAATCGTTCATTTGATTTGTATTAAAATATTGAAATGTACACGTTATTGAAGGTACAAATTCCACCGATGCATAGAAAGGAGCAAAAATAACCCATCCAATTTAAAATTAATACCTTTCGTCTGTCTTCAGCCAATTTTAATCTAAATAGCAAACTCAGAGTAGTCATCACATCAAGCGATATTTAGAATTTCAAGCAGACCACTTTATATGCACCCCGAATGAATATTTCTGATGAAAATATAGATGTAAGCAAAAATAAATGACATTAATCAAATTTTCATTATTATTCCGTACTTATGATTGCTTTTATAATAATATTTGCAAGCATTGCAACGTGTTACTTTGAACTTTGTAAATTTTACATCAAAAGAATAAATCTATACATATAAAATTGGAGTGTCTGTTTGTAATTTCAAAAGAAAAATTTCGGGAAGGTTATGTATTTGCGTTGGTGATAACGAAAATCGCATTTAAAATTTTTTTTGGCTGTCTGTCCACAAGCCGCGTTTGCTCCGGGTAATCTACGAAATCACTGAAGGGTAGCTGACATAGACAAGCATATTATAGGCTACTTTTTTATCTTAATATTGCGCGGACGAAATCACGGGCAACAACTAGTGATCAAATAAATTTTAAAAACACGCGTCGCAAATTTTTTTTCATATTCACTAATTAAAATCTCACGACGTAAGACTTATTTCTTTTAAATCATGTTTGTATAAATTCTTAGCGTGAAATGTAGTTTTAGCAATAAATTCAGTTAAAACGGTTACTGCAACTGAATTATTCGTAACAAATAGTAACAACATCTAATGCACTCCGGGAATTAAACTGCTCTAAAGTCTACTAAGACGGTCGGGAAGTGTCCCGGTGTCCCAATTAATTAATCCCTAAGCCTGGAATCCTGCCAGGAGCGGCCGTTGTTTGAGCAAACAATGCCCACAGTGAACCACCACAGTCAGCGGGTAAAAAGCAAACTAATTAAGAAATGTGAACTATATCTGGCGTGAGATCTGATGCTTTTGAATTCAAGAAAGACGTTGAAACTATTCCAGTATGACAAGAAATAGTTCTCCAAGGTATTGCTTTTAATAGAAGACTGATGAAGATTAAAAAAGAATCAACAAAAGAAAATAAAACCAGACGGTTACTCAAACACAACTCCTAAAAGAAACAAAAAAATCTCTACATAATCTCAATTTACTTGAGTTCAACAAACACTTTCAAGTGTAACATCCAATACACGTAAGTTCCTAGCAACATTCAGCTGTAACATCTATACTAATATAATAAAGCGTAAACACACTTTTTTGTTGCCTAAGATGTCAGCAATTATAGCATATTTTTGAATAATTCTTTTTTTAATAAAAAGCCCTACACGTACGTCACGCTTTAGGCTATATATTTTCACGCCATTAAACTTAGGGGGTAAATATTTTGGATAAAATCCCTAATGTAGGAAAGAGAACATAAGTTGCTGCCAACATCAAGGAAGCAAGATTGCTATGGTTCGTTATCATGTCATGTCATTTTGACATTTGTAATTGATAATTTGACAAATGTAAATAATAAAATAAAGTTTTTATAATTCCACGCGGATGGAGTCGCACGAGAACAGCAAGTCTTCTAATAAATATTCTAAGCCTTATCCTAACAAATAAGAGGAGAAAACAATGGTAGAATAACACTAAACGCAATAGTTTTCAATGTGTTCTAGTTATTAAATATAGCTTATTCAACACAAAAGTCTCTCAAATTTTTACCATTTACGTCTCATAACCTTTGTAAGACTCAAAGAGTATCTTAACGACCCCCATCTATTCACAGAGAAGTAATAAATGTGCGAATTACAATAGACAGGAATTTATTCAAGTGACACGCCACGGACATAACGGAGAAAATTGTCTGAAAACCATAAAATAAATTGTGCAGTGTCCCAGTTCGTACAGTCGGCGGAGACAAAGACTGTAGTGCATTGAAGGGCCACTTGAGTGCTGGCAAGAATTTCGCTGTATCTTTAAATTTCCTGCTTAATCTAGAGTATCCTCCAGTGATTATTAAAGTTAACGAGAGAACGTTCTCGTAGTTCCGTTTTACTACTCGTGGATTCGTTTCAGTCTGTTCTGCAATTGTATCATTTTATTTTATTTATTTAATATATACATTTTTAATTATATAAATTTTATTTTGAATCAATTATTGTTTTTAGAACCAAATTCAATTATAAATAGTCAAATTTTAAGGTTTAAATCTAGCATTTATAATCAAGTCGATGATATTTGAAATTGCAAATTATTATATCGATAAATGAAATAGGTGATGTAAAAAGGGCTACCTATTACAAGCAAAAAAGGAATAATCAACTTTGATAACCGAATATTAAAGTACGAAATTGCCCCACAATAAATAAAACGACACTCATGCCATAAATGTAACAACCGCACGTCTATTGTAAATTGAGCTTTCAGTTGGAATGCAGTTCCATGTATTTCGTACAATTTATTTGAGACTAGGAGTCGAGGTGGGTCATCGTATCTTGGTTGTTAGAATGAAAATTAATGGCCGCAGGTCACGTGATCAGACGATTTGTCGTGACGCCTAAACGATTACATGGATCATTAGTCATATTACCACCTACGATAACATCGTTTACGTATTCATTGGTAAAATAATGCAACTGTGCACGCTAAAACACATTCATTAATTTTGGTAAGGGTAATAATGTTGGGAGCATTTTGTTCGGTACTATGACTTTGAAATTCTGGTCAATTATGGTAAGTAATAACAGATAGAACTAGGGCAGAGATAGCAAACGTTTTCGTATATAATTTGAAATATAAGAATTTTACATTTTTGGATAATGAAGTAGCTAGTTTGGATTTTTCAATTCAATTCTTCGATGAAGTAAAAACAAATATACTAAAGTATAATAAGATTTTTTAATACAATCGCAATAACGCATACATGGACTTTACAAAACACAGGCGTAGATAATAATACAAAAATATATAGTCTTCAATAGACATAATCTAATCGTAACGTACTAATATGAACAAAAATATATTCCAAGCTGTGACTAATCTATCCAAAACGTTGTAGCCCTGGCCGCTCTTGGTTCCCGACAATTTCCGTTGAGTTGGTGAAAGCAAGGATAGCACACCGTCCATCGTTTCCTCACATGTCGGTAAGATGTCTGCCGGAGGGAGTGCGAAACCGTAGTAACCTTCATCTCGAAGCTCGAATGTCATCACATATCTAATAAGCGATAATTAAAAAATCAATAACATTGATTGAGAGAACTAAATACGGTCTAGAGTGGACATTCAAATGCATTTACTATAAGCACTTTAATTAAGTCGGAAGCGCAAATTTCAGTAGCAAATCTCACTTTATAGACCTACAAGGAGTTTATAGCAGTTTTCGACATTGACAAAGAGGCTCCTGCTATTATAGTTTTTAGAGTTACCTACTCGTATAAGGAAAAAAATGCCAACTTCTTTCGAAATGATAACAACGAACGACGAAAGAACAACAAAACCAAACTATATGCTGATTTTTTTCGTAATTGAATATAGAAATTTTTAAAATGGCAACATTCACCGGAGCAGTTGCTGCCCTCATTGGTCAAAATATGACGCTCCCAAGATGACATTGTTAGTTCACAAAATTGCCATATGATCCTTATATATGCGAGCACGTCAGATAAGACTTCGCCGTACATTGTACAGTTTGGATCATGCTGTCCCGTTTATTGATATTGAAATCTTTTAGGTATTGAAAAAATAAACTTACGGTACTTTAAATGTCTTCTTGACCCAACATCCACTAACTCCCGAAGTCAAATAGCCTAAAAAAAATATTTATTTCATAAGCATTTTAAGATTACGATATAAGTATCGTGTTAAACATAGCTTCAATAACAATGGAGTAATTAAAATATTTTATTTAATTTGATGATTTGGAGGTTGGTCCTAGTGAACTTAAACATGTCTAAGTTTTTGTAATACTTGCAGCTTATTGAGTTATTGAAAATGTTTTAGTTAGCTGTTATCGAAATGTTTTAATTATGAATAAAATTCCACATTACCGACAGTATCGAAAGCCGTTCCTACAGTATATCCGGTACCATGCTTATCAGCAATCCTCAGTGCTGCTTTCTTACCCATTGTGTACTGAAATAGATACAAAAAATGTATGTACAAATCAAGTAAATCCAAGCAAATGATATCATTGTCATATCTGTCGATCGCCTTTCTTTGAATTTTGGAAAAAGATGTCTCAAAATTGATTTACCACTTCATCGAAATTTTCTAAATGTTTCCTCGTGAATGTGTAAGGTATAATCATATATTGTCCGTATGAATGAAATGCAAGATAATATTCCAAGTCTTCGCTCTTGGAACGCACGAAAGAAGCCATAGAAGAACTTTCTCGTTCGGAAAATGCGTGATCACCGCAATATGAATTATCCCATGAACTAAAACTGACTCCGACAGCTGAAATTATATTATTAAATTGAAAACTAGTTTAGTAAATAAATGAAGAATCTATGTAGTAAACATAAGAAAAATTTACTTCCAAATGCGATTCCAAAATTTCTATTTAGATCAACGCCTCGACCATTTTTCCTCCATAAACGATCCTGGAAATATATTTACAAATGGAATACCAAGAATTGATTAAACCAGTCATAACTAAAAATATTCACGTACAGTAAAAGTTATCATAAAAAACTTTAGAATTATTCAACTTACCGAAGTATGAGTTATTTCATAGCCGTCCGGATTTAAGATTGGTACGAAATACCATTCGTATGCAAAGGCGATCTCCTTCAGAACTGTATTATTTGACTTTGGAGCATGAAGGATTTGATTCATCATATACGTCACGAAAGCCGGAGATATCCACTCCCGAGCGTGTATACCACCTTCAACTATTACCTTAGGTCTGAGAACATACAGATCTTCATGTTTTATTTTACACCATACAGAAGACTGGCGGAAAATAAGTATTTTGAAATATTGACTGACTAATTCTCGCCTTTTCATCCATAGCAAGGAAATGATGGGAAGGAAGATGTACTCGACAGAGGAAAGGCAAAATATTAAATAGACACTTTCGTTCATCCTCTTCGCTGTGCAATACATGTAGGCAACTAATCTGCTACTCATTATGTGGTTGCAGATGTCTATGAGTTGTAGTATTTTTACTATGCGGCTGTGTGAGTTTCTCGAAAATCTCACTGTTGTGGATTGCCAGCATCGAAATGGTGGGGTACCTAGCGGTCAATCGTGTCCGTCCGTTGACGGAACTCAGCAGCAGAAACCGATCTAAACAATTCTTCGGACATCTCTCCCTACTATAACTAAATTTTGTTAATTTACACTAGGCTGTGTGATATTAAATAAGTTACCTTCTTTTGCCAGTGCCTAGAAGAATTCTAACTGCAATAATATCTCGGTTCTCCAAAGTTTTTCCGATACTCTCCAAATAAACCTCCTGAGGATATTCATTCCCAAGATCAAACAACCATTTGTAGATATCGTTTGTTTTGAAATAACTCCGCCAATCAAACTGTTCCATTTTTCTTCTAACATAACTTCGCACGGTTTGTCCATCAAATGCCCTAAAATCCGAATAATCTGTATATTACATGACTAAATCTTTAGCTGTTTAGAGTTATATTCCAAGAAATAGTTTATTCCCTTATTTTCTTTAAATTTTGTATATATTAAAATTACCAATACCTCTGTACGTTATCCATGATTGTCACCAAGTATATGCCCAAATGTTCGGCATCTTTCGTAAACGCAGGCTTGTCTTCAGGTGATATTATAAACTCTACTGATTTGCTGATTTTTCCGGGTGGTCTCCAATAGTTAACGTCATAAAATTGGTTCAGATCTTTGAAGAATTTTAGATGTTTTTCGCTCATCGGTATTGCTCGATAGAGCGTGTGGTTGTGGTATTTTTTCTGCGCACATTCATCAAATGGGAATATTGTCACAAAATAAACAATGACAACACGAAATGCTATTAACATTATTCTAGAAAACTACTATATTTTTGAATACGATTATATAATTTATTATTTGTATTTTCGATTTGTCAGATTGACGTCTGTACTTCAATTTTATTTTGATGAGCATCAAATTGTATCTATGGATTTTCTTCGCAGATTATTATATAGATATTGCAACTTTTTATATTATCTATAGTTCGATGTTATGACCCAGGTCAAAGAGCTCGCGTAAATCATAGGGTCATTGTTCTTTACTCCTGATCTATTACAGAAATAGAAGATGCAAAGAGAATATTTGAGCTTAGGTAACCTTATTGATACTTTACAAAATCTATTATACTTCTTATATGTTGTGACATCGTCGTTTTTCAACAATCAGACCATTGCAACATTTTTCATTCCAACTTATAGACCTTAAAAGCTATGAAATCATACCTTTGGAACTAACAAGTAAATTATTTTTAAAACTTTAATACACATTTTTATAAAAACAAAATTAAAAACATTATATTAACAAATCAAAATAAAACATATCAAAAAATAAATCACTGTTAACATCATGATTGCTAGTTTAGGTTTCTGGGCCGCATTAAACAAATCAGAACGTATACGTCTGGGACGAGCTGTCATCAGCTCAATAAGGCCTTCCAAGGCCTCCTCGCAGGTCGGCTTTATCTGGTTGTTGGGTAGCGCGTAACCGTAACTTCCATTGTCACGTAATATAAATGTTATCACATACCTAAAACCAAAATCGTATAAACTAAATTATTTTTTTTTACTCTTCACAGTCACAAAACTGATTAGAGCATTTGAAGAATCTAGATACATTGAACCAGAGATGCGATAAAATTTGTAACCAATTTATCGATGTTACTTTTCAAGTACAAATCAAGTAAAAAAAATGTTACAAAACTCTTACTTTGTTTTGAAATTTTTCTTTACCCAAGTTGTACTACTTCCAGAGGCACGTAAACCTAAAAAAATAAGTAAGATAAAGCAAGCGAGAATAAAAATTATTCAACTTTATTTTTAAGTAAATATTATCCAGACCTAAGGTGTCATATGTAGTGCCAACGCTGTATTTTACCCCATTCAATCTATACATTCGTAATATGGCTTGCTTCGCATAGTTATCCTGAAAAATAAAGTCTTAGAACCCCACACATCTCAGACTAAACACACATGATGTATGCTATATCTAGACGATCGCTCGGTTCAAAAGTCAAAACGATCGTTTGTCTAATCCAAGCCACCCACAACCAACCCGACTGTTTAGTCGGGCTGGCGTACGCACTACAGCTCGATCCGATCTTTCCCTCAGGAGATTGTTTAGTCTTAGATGCGCGGGGTCTCCTTATGAACGTCTAAACTGTTTATTAATAACTTAACAAGATGAATCAGAAATAGACTTTCTAAATATTTAATCTGGATTACTTAAAACGGTATGGAGATATTTGTTTCCTCTTAAACTTCAAAACTTCCATCTTCAACATTCTTATTATATAATTCATCAATACTTCTAAACTAAATCCTTCTTTCCAAACATCTTTGTGAAGAATATTCAGAAAAATGTTACCATTTCCGAAAAATTTTCAACGTGTTGCACTCTATCGTCGTAGGGTATAATAATTTTTTGTCCATATGCGTGAAACGAGATGTAAAATTTCAAACGATCTCGTTTACTTGTAATAAATCCGGCTAAAGCTTTGGATTCTGGTTCAGAGAAGGGTTCTGTGCCACCATAGTTATCGTCTTTCGCATGGGTACTGGTTCCGTATTCTGTGTGATTAATAAATTAGAATTCAATTTTGATTTTACTACTAATTTTACTGCTCATTATGTTTTTAAATTATTTACAAATTTTAAACTTACTTCCAAAATTATGTTCAAAGTTTCGATTTAAATCAACTCCTTCGCCCTCACTGAATATCCTTCTATTTTTGCGCCATAGACGATCCTAAAAGACATATATTTGTTAGGAGTTTTAAACTTTTAAATTCAAACTAATTATGATTGAAATTCGTATATATTGATGAGTTCCATGGAGTTCTCAGAACCTTATTTTTCTTAAATTCATCAGGTATCTTGTAAACATTTTGTAGGACAGAAAAAAATGTAAAAATTTACATTAGAAAGCATACTAACAGTTTTAATACTGTAGTCGAAACCATCAGGATTTACTACCGGTATTAAATACCAGTGATATTTATTCGCCAGGTCATACAGTATATCATCCTCGCCTACAGCATATACTAGTCTTTTTATCAAGAATGTTACAAAGATGGTTGATATCCATTCATTTCCGTGTATTCCTCCATCAACAATCACGTTAGCTTTACCCTTGTCTTTCTTAATTAAAACCGCTTGGATGTCTCTGCCTTCAGCAGACTGTCCGATAGTACGAAGTTCGACTCGTTCAGGATTTTGAACAGCTACGTCAGACATCCATTGATAAATATCTTCTAAACTATGATAGTGCTCCCAAGTTAATGAATCTACTTTGGGTGTTACGTACTTTTTCATGTTTTGGGCGTCGAACGCACTGAAAAATGGTATCGAATTATTTTGTTTCTATATGTATATAATTATTTGAGATCTAAGGTTTTAATACGAGTAAAATATTTTGGCATTCTATAATACATTAAAAATCTACTTTTTTTCACCAGCTTTCTCCGCGACTCAATCCAACCTCTCCAACACACTATCGTCTACAGCTATGGCAAATTTAATCGAGATCTTATCTTTAACAGACATCCAAGCATACATCTAAACCTTCGCATTGATGACATTTAATATTTCTTACGACACTTGTTGTTTAGATGTTGTTTTTAATTTAATAGTCTTAGCTTACCTCCAAATAAAAGTTAAAATAAAAAGTGAGTAGTTTGCAATAACAACACTTGTTACCTTTGTACATCTCGTAATAGCACTTGTGTTTCCAATTTAAAATGACGGGTTCTCTCTCTGAATATTTCTAAGTCCATAGGATTGACTATGAAATGCACATCGTTGTATAATTTAGATGGCTTCTTCCAGAATATAACGTCTATATATTTCTCTGATACCAAATTTTGTAGGAAATTCAAATGATATTCTTCTGTAGGTGTGACACTGAATAGTGTGAAATTGTCATATCTTCGACTTATGCATAGTTCAAAGATCGTAAATAAAATTAAAAGATTTAGACAGTATGATTTCATAATTTTAACAACACAAAAAATTTTAGGACCCAAATCGCTGACAGATGCTGACTTTGACGTAAGAATGTTAACTGATAGATTTACTTATCGACAGAAGAAAATCTGTTCAATAAGTTTTGTTTACTTGCATCTCAACTCTACAGTTGGGTCAATTTTATAGGTCAAATTTGATATTTCAACAAAATCCTATTAAGCAACATTGTCAACATCGCCTTCTTACGGAGGGTCGGCATAATATGTGCTGCTCTATACATCTATATCAGCTATCATATCAGAATTCACAACCTTTATAATCCTATCCTCTGTCACACAATCCATCTACACCTTCTTTGGTCTTCCTCCACCTTTGTAGCCATCCACATTCTATCTCAATACTTTCTTGTTTATGTCCGTGTCATCGCGCCGCGTATATCCATACTACGCTAACCTTTTGCTTCTCAATTTCTCAACTACTGGCGCTACTTTCAAACTTACAAATCAACCTTGTAAAAAAATAAATAAGAATTAAACCAATTACAATTACAAACATTTGAGATAAAGTATTTACATTAGAACATTGGTTTCTTTATCAGTTATATTCCAAATGTGAAGTTTTCAATTAAAATCAGTATCTTTATAAAGTTTTGGTTAATTAAAAAGAGAGAATTGTTGCTGCAGATTGGAACTTATGTAGCCATCTTTGGTCCAACTTCTCGCATTATTCATTAGAACTTTATTTCTGTAGACAGTCACATTTCTCTCGATATTTTCCTTCTACTAAACTTTTAATGAGAGTGCTGTGTTTTTAAATATTTTTTTGTAATGGATATTGTATTTAATATAAAAAAATACAATCTATCAATCAACTTCAAAGTTAAAAATAATGAACACGTGATAGTTATTTACTTATAAGATTCGGTAGGAAAAGATTAAGAAATAGAATATAAATTATCTACGTCATACTATATACTGTAATCATACGTCATCTCAGTCATCACTTCCTTGATCATGTCACCTTTCAACCAAACCAACTCTTTCTAGATCTACCTCGACCGGTGTACAAGACCAACACTTACGTTTTCTTGTTACATGCGATTCATCCCTCCGTATAACATGCCCATACCATGCTAACCTTTTACTCCGTACCTTGTCTACCACTGGGGCTACTCTCAAACTTCAACTTCATTTCGTCAACATTCTAATGACATTAAGCAGTGTTTTAACCATTTTTATATCTTTTATTTGGTTTTTAAAATAACTTTGACTTTCAAAACACTGGTATGAAACTAAAATTAATAAAAAAGAAATCGTAAATTTACCATACCAACTAAACATCCTTAATAACCAAAAGACTTCTTATAACCCTAGTTATTTCCATATTAAAGCTAACTTCACTATTAACATAATTTCTATTTGCTAAATTAGGTTTTAAGTGGCCCTCGAATAACCGCAATCACTCGATAAGAGTTCCTTAGCTTCGACTTGCTCGAAATCCCGCGAACTTTGCATTTAATATCCGATATTGATACTTGAGAAGGCAATTTAATACAGTCTTGCTTTTAAATGAGGATCAAATTTAACGAATACTTTCGTTTATTACATTTAAAAATTACTAATGAAACATAATATAAAAATATATAATATAATAATATTGTCTCTACATATATCTATACTAATATTATAAAGAGGAAAGGTTTGTATTTTTGTATGTATTGAAATAACTCAAAAACTACT
>LD700013.1:3754720-3775373 GCA_003118335.3 Papilio memnon | reverse complement strand
GAGCTGGTGATGATGAATAATGTGAAAGGTATTTGCAAACTGTTAATAAATTGAAGTAGACTAACCGCAATATCTAGACAACTGCAAACCCCAGGCCCCTTGCCACGGTCCACTGTTTACCTTGTTTGAATATTCCATAGGCGCACCGAGGGTTAAACTTGCGTTGTTTATCTAAACTAGTCCCGGCTCTAAACGTTCACCCTCCACTTGGTTGAGGAGAACATATTGCACTCTATGAATATATTTCTATCAAAATACTATGCAGTTTTCATTTCTTTGACTAAATAAAAAGGGAATTTCCAAAGCTCCTTTAAATACTTAAAGCTTGAAAGGAGTTAAGTAACAATACATTGATATCATAGAAATTTTTAATCAACAGAAAAAAGGGAAAAAAGCACCAAGTTATCGCAAGTTGGTTTCTACAAAACACCAATACCCCGGGATAGAATAATACGCAATTCCTATTTGATTTCAAGTATAGTATTACAGTATTTGCTTCAATGATATGTGTGAAGTCAACCAACCTGCACTGGGCTTGCGTGGTTGACTATGGCCTAGTCACCCCTAACTTAGAGTAGGCTCCGAGCCCCTCAGTGGGGACGTACAGAGAGCTGTTATATTTGCTTAATTTTATATTTCAGTAGCAAACACCCCGGCATTAACGAGAGGGCAGGTCTCTTGATTAGATTGGAATCTGCGCAATGCTATATAAAGGGCATTCGTATGAGTACACACATGAATTTTACATGCACGCACCCAACCGCCCCGAAGCCGTAGTTGCATTTGATTTGCCAACTTTAATTTGAACTAGCCTCTATGAATTATTAAAGTGATAAAGGTTGATGAGATTTACGGCAGAACACTGAAACGAAACTTACAACAAGCGCTGCTCAATTAACAGACATCAAAATTTCAATGGAATTTAGAGTTTATTAATGACCTTATGATATGAGATACATATCATAGCAACGAAAATATGTAGATATGCTTTAGTATTGTATTAGAACTTGTTAGCTTTTGCCCGTGACATTCATTGCGAGTTCTTACAAAAAATGTTACCTAGACTATACATATGTATTTGTTCTATACCTTTCAGATCCATGCAGCCATTACAGAGATACCTTTTAACAATCATCCATCCATCCAAACTTTTGCCAAATTCAAACATGTAACCAATTCTGATGTCTTTCGTTTGCAATTTTTGGCCGAGCAGTCCGTCTTATTGTTTTAATTTATTAATATCAGTAAGTACAATAATAAAAAACATATATTTATGTATATGTTTCTTATGTTTATTTACATTTGTACACATACTCGTTTAATTTCACTGTTGGAATTCATCTTCAGCAAGTTCCGGGCACAAAATTCCATCAGACCTTGCGGTCGAACGAATTGCGGTTTTGCGGCTTTAATCTATTTTAATGAGTCTATTTTAGTTACATTCGTACATATAACATTTTCTGTAATATCAAGCTGTAAGTTTAAATATAATAAAACGGAACAAAATTATTTAAAAACGGATTTTTTATGAAAATTAAAAAAAAAATACTTTTATGCCAGTCTCCTAGAGGTTTGTGAACCAAAATACGATAAGTTTCGAAAGCTTGTTCTAAAAAAAACTGGACAATGTTTATTTAAACAAGGAAATAAATGTCTAGAGTTTTATAGCATTGTTTTTACTTCCACTAAGACATTATTAAACACGATATTGATTATTACAACAGTCGAAAAACATCAAATCCTTCTTACTGAAGTTAAAAGTTCACAGTTTTGTAAAAATCGAGCTTTGTAATTTAAGCTTAACCACGTAAGAGCTTAACATCCGAATATACAATTAAAAACTGCATTAATTTCTTTCCCTTTTCAAAATTCTTGTGGGAAATTTCACATCTGTAGTCTGCGAACTTAACATTGTCATCCTCTTACAGAGGATTTTTAATTTCACGTTTTAGATTTATCTTTGAAAAAAGCTATCCAATTTTAAACTCCGACAAATTAACAAATTTCTTCTTGAAATTTCATAATTTATCGAAATCTATATTAATACTATTTTACTAATCTATACTTCTATACTATAATCTATACTAATATAATAAAGCGAAGAAGTGTGTGTTTACACACTTGTTTGTTGCCAAAGATGTCAGCAATTACAACATATTTTTGAATAATTCTTTTTTTAATAAAAAGCCCTACACTTACGTCACGCTTTAGGCTATATATTTTCACGCTATCAAACTTAGGGGGTAAATAAATTGGATAAAAACCCTAATGTGGGAAAGAGACCATAAGTTGCTGCCAACATCGAAGAAGCAAGATTGCCATGGTTTGTCACCATGTCATGTCATTTTGACATTTGCAATTGATAATTTGATAAATGTCGGTAAACAATTAAATAAAGTTTAACTCTAGTTCATTTTTGTATATTTAATATTTAATACATAGCCAAAGTTACATGAAACAAAGATTTAACCACTAAGCTTCATACCATATTGAAAACAATAGTCCTCATTACTAAAATTCCATTTCTTATCTCGCTTAAGCCATTTTCCAATTTTCTATTGTTTCTCACAAAGTTTCTTTAATAACTTAGTTTTGTTTAAAAAAGGAACTGCACTCGCGTAATCTTTTTAAAAGCATTTTGTCTATTTGTAGTTCATTTATGTAGATTGAATTTGAGAACCATCGTATTATCGTATCATAAATTTAGTAAAGACTAGCTGTAGCTCGCGGCTCTGTTCTCGTGAGGATAACTTCACTTTTAATAATAAAACCTAACATACTTCCTCCATCCAAACTTTTGCATTAATATATTAGTAATAAAGTGGTATATTAGTAACAGTGGTAGAGCCAGCTTTAACATCTTAGCACGAATGGGTCGGCTCGCCCGGCGCAATACCACGATCACACAGAAGACAGGCGTGAAGTGGGAGCAATTCCGTGTTTGGTCTGATGAGTGTGGTGCCGGTGGCCCAACTTTAGTCCCTTTCCCGTTCCGCCCTTTTCTTATAAGGGAAGGTTTGAATGGGAAAGTGGATTTGATGGTGGAGGAGACGCATAGGAAGGGGAAATATCCTCTTTATGTGCGTCTCCTCCTCCGTCGATTTAGGGTAGGCAACGCATCTGCAATTGCGGATGTCTATGGGCAGCGGTCGCTTCGCCATTTCGGCGGATTTAGGTGGCTGCTTGCTCGTTTGCCACCTTATCGTATAAAAAAAAAAGTATGAATATGGTTTCTACATAAATATGTTTAAAATAGCTTACACGTCCAATATAAAAAGAGTTAACAAAAACTTCCTCTAACAAGATCCAGTAACACCTTAAAGTGACATAGCTTATAAAATGTGATGTTAAGTTAGACCCACGCTGTGCACAACTTACACGGGTTATTTAATAAAGCGACGGTTATTGTCACTTGAACTTAACCAAGTGCCACTTTACTTGAACGCCCTGAGAGGACAAAGCATATTTAAACATAAAATTTTACATAAGAAAATTTTACTAAGCTAAAATTTGCAATTTGCAAACTTTTTTTTAATCGATCAAATAAATGGAATTTTCTGACCTTATCTACACAATAAATATTGTTCACGCTAACATATGATAATCCGAAAATCTAGTTAGCTGTAAAAAAAAATAAAAAGACATGCTAAATTTGAAAAAAATGTATTTATTTTGAATGCGTCTCTGTCATGACTAGTTACTTACTGTGTTGGCGCAGCGACTCAAAGTCAAAGTGGGTCTTGGCCTCCGACACGAGAGAGCGCCAGCTTCGTCTGTCCTGCGTCGTGGCCTGCCAGTCGATCGTCTCTAGCTCGCGCAGGTCCAGCTCTACGGCGTCTCGCCAGCGGTAACTGGGCCGCTAGTTGGTTGACTATTTAAGTTAATAAAATATCCATCCTGTATTTTAAAATAGAAATCTGTCTTAATTACTCATAAAAAATCTAGAAAAATATCCAAGTGAATTAAAAACAACTGTATAAGATATGTGTTAGCACATCCTGTATTCTCTGATGAGACTCTGACTAGTGAATGAATTATCTGAAATGAAGACATTATTCTCTCTGTTCGCTCCACACTTTTTGCTTTTCGCTCGTATCGTACAAAGTTGAAGGTTACGAGATCAGTAATTGCGGGTTATTTATTGTGAGGGAATTGATACTGGGAGATTGAAATCGCCGAGCGGTTTATTGTTTAGAAATATACAGCGATTTATTTTATATTGCGCTTTACTTGATTCATAATTATTAACTTTATCTATTGAAAAATATTGTACAAATCTGAAAAAAACAATTCTTAACTTCAATTCAATAACAGAAACTTACTTCTTACTAATATTATAAATGCAAAAGTTTACATGGATGGATTTATGTTGGAGTTTGGGGCTAAACGGATCACGATGAAATTTAGCATAGATGTAGAGTATAGCTGGAAGAATACATAGGCTACTTGCTTTTGTTTTTTTTTAATTCCACACGTACGGAGTTGCGGGCGAAAGCTAGTAATTAAAACAACATAAAGAAAAAAAATAGTAAATAACATGAGATTATCACTTTAAAAAATACCTTATTAGAGTTTTTGTCATAAACTATAATTTTATTTTGTTTAAACAAAACAAACTTTGTACATAATACATTTAACAATCTATTAAAACCAGTTTGGACCTCACGGGCGTTACTTTTTGCAGTATCGTGGCACGAATACCGCAGTCAAAGGATGACTGCAAAAAGTTCACAATGAGCTATCAAGTCGCAAGCTCGTTAAGATGAAACAAAGCGACCACCGCGCCACCTATCTGATATTGAAACACACGGAATTGATTACAATGGAAACGTTTCATAGTTTTTGTTGCAAGTTGATCGCGGATTCGTCTTTGAATTATTTTGAACTATCTTTTTCTAGCTACTACCTGTTATGTTATGTAGCTATACTAGCTGTTCCCTTGCGGCTTCATCCGCGTGAAATTATAAAAACTTTATTTTATTGTTTACATATGTGACATTCTCAATTGCAAATGTCAATTGCACAAATGACAACGATGACAATTTTGGTTCTTTGATGTTGACAGCAACTTATGGTCTCTTTCCCACATTAGAGTTATTATCCAATTTATTTACCCCTAAGTTTAATAGCGTGAAAATATATAGCCTAAAGCGTGACGTAATTGTAGGGGTTTTTATTAAAAAATAATTATTCAACAATATGCTGTAATTGCTGACATCTTAGGCAACAAAGAAGTGTGTGTTTACGCTTTATTATATTAGTATAGATATGCAATTTAAGTACACAGTAGTTTTAGTAAGACTTAGTCTTGGTTAGTTAATTTATTTTCTAGTGTAATTAAATAAAAAAACACATTCAAACACTACAATTTATAGTATTGTGTTGATATATAAATTTAAAACAAATAGCGCTAAACGATTTATGCTGGTTTTCTGAAGTCTACTTTTACTTAGCGTTTTATTATTTTTCGTACGTTACGTGGTAAATTATAAAATCTTACGCATTGTTAAACGTACCTGGAAAACCGGCCATAAAATTAATCAGAGTTCATCTTTAGTCACAATGAACTCTTCATTTTTTTACTAGAATAATCTGACTAGTCTAGTCGCTTTACATTCTTGTTCGCCGTAATGGTTAGCCCTAATGGTCGGCGTAGACGCCTTGTAAATATAGTTGTTAGCATTTATCCACATAATGACTTTATTATGGACGGCTATCGGATGGTTTATAGTCGTATTGCCTTCGAACGACGTGCGGTCGCCTCGAGAAATGATGTTTTGTAAGAACAACGACTTTTTTATACAACAGTGCTATATCGAATATACTACACGCAAGTATATTAAGAGCGGGCATACCTTTGGCTAAACTATCGCACAACTGTTGGGCGATTGTCGATTGTTTCGCAGCCCATTCAACTGTTTTTGCATAACTAAAAATCAAGTAGTATGCACCTTCATATAAGCTTATAGGAATCAAAGCGCGACTAAACAGTTGTGCTATAATTTAGTTTCAGGTGTACGCATTCTCTAAATGTTAATTTATATAAGCTTTCAATTGTTTAACAATTTCCTGTATTGATTTTGTTTTTTAAAAAACAAATTAAGAATGTATAACTCAACAGCCAACTACCCACCTGGAGAACACTCAGTGCAATACTGTCCTCGACAAGCTCATAGGAATCAAAGCGCGATTAAATAGTTGTGCGATAGTTTAGTCAATGGTGTGCGCGAGCTCTAAAGCTTTGTCCTTTTAAATATTTTGTAATATCTATATAAAACTAGGAAAATCTTTATAGAAAACGCGACCAAAGTATTGTGCATTAAATTAGATTGATCATCATCATCATCAACTTGCCCTTATCCCTTAGGGAGGGTCGGCACAGTATGTGCTACTCTTCCATACATTTCTGTCAGCCGTCATATCTGAATCCATTCCCTTCTTAAGCATATCCTCTTTCACACAATCCATCCATACTTTCTTCGAATGTCATCTTCCTTTGTAGCCATCCACATTCGTTCTTAACACTTTCTGGTTTATGTCCCCATCGTCTCGTCGCATTGTTATGCGACGTGTCCATACCACGCTATCCTTTTGCTTCTCAATTTCTCCACCACTGTCGCTACTTTCAAACTTACTCTAATATACACATTCTTAACTTTATCCTTTCTTGTCAATGATATCAATATAATATGTTCAGTCGACTTAAAAAATGGCATAAAAGCAATTTTCTCGAGGATCCAGTTCTACTTTACGTACTATAAACAAAATGTTACCATACACTTTCATTCTTTGTTCTCCTTATTTCTGCCTGTATATGTAGAAACAGATTGGTAATTGCTTTATCGAGAGATCGCTCCGTCGGTTATCATCGTAATAATGGGTTTAGGGCTTAAAGCCAAGACCATGAGATCGGTAATGTAATACTTGGAAACATTCAGTACATCGCTCTCTATGTATTTATATATCTACAGCATATCTATTAAAACAGGCAATGTATTATATATCAAATGTCCAACGGTGACCCTTAATATAAAAGACAATTTTTACCGCATGTACGCACACCGATCTTTATTTATTTTTACGTTCTTTATTTGTCTACTAGCTGTTCCCATGCGGCTTCATCCGCATGCAAGTATAAAAACGTAATTTTGTTGTTTACATTTGTCAAATTCTCAATTGCAAATGTCAAAATACAAAATTACCTTACTATGGCAATCTTGTGTCCTTGATATTGGCAGCAACTTATGGTCTCTTTCCCACATTAGGGTTTTAATCCAAAATATTTACCCTCTAAGTTTAATGGCGTGAAAATATATACCCCAAAGCGTGACGAAAGTGTAGGGCTTTTTATTAAAAAAAGAATTATTCAAAAATATGCTGTAATTGCTGACATGTTAGGCAACAAAGAAGTGTGTGTTTACGCTTCATTATATTAGTATAGATTAAAAATATTTCCAAACTTCCATTCATGTCACATAGGAGCATAACACCCTCTAGTTTTTATAGTTGCTAAGATATTAGCAAACTAAAGTGGTCTGCCGTTGCAGCTACTGGATCGCCGTCTGCTATTGCCGTATGCCTCGTCCCGCATGATCGCACCTTAAGAGTATTTCAATGGTTAAGCACTCCCTTAGTATAGTTTCTCAGTATAGCTAAATCATACTAATATTATAAATACAAATGCTTAGATAGTTGAATGGATGTTTGTAAGCGTTTATAGCCTAAACGGCTGAAAGGTTTTTGATGAAATTTGGTATATATGTAGAGGATAGTCTGGAAGAACGCATAGGCTACTGACTTTTTTTATATCACGCAGACGGAGTCGCGTGCGAAAGCTAGTTGTAAACAAAAAGAGTTGACGTATATTTAAACAAGATGTGTTTGAAACACTGTCTAAGGTTTTATGTTAAGGCCAATGTTTTTAATAATAATGTCTTTGAAGATGCGATTAAGAATCTTAAGTTGCCATCGGATTGTTGTCAAAACAAACAAGTTTTGCCCTACTTCTCCAGAAAGTGGAGTACTCTGTCGTCGAAGTAATCGCGGCCAGTCATTGCTAATTAATTGCGCTTCACGGGCTTAGTGAAGCATTTCAAATTAAGGTGATTGTACACACTTGGTTTAGTCAAATTAATAATTATTAAAAAATTAAACAGCACAGTCCTTTGTTTTTGACCGACTTCCCAAAAGAAGGAGGTACTCAAGTCGTCTGTATGGTTTTTTTTTTATGTGTGTTACGCGATAGCTCCGGTCCTGGTGGACCGATTTTGAAAATTCTTTTTTTATCCGAAAGGTAGTGCTTGCAAGTGGGTCCCATATTTTTGTATGATTTTTGGAGTCAAAGACTACGGCGTAGTTAAATAGTTTAGCTCAAAATCGCGGGACGAAATTTGGGGTCTTTTTTGCTTTCTTTGCTTATGTTAAATTAAAGTTGTTAAAAGTGGATTGACGATCTTATAAATACGATTAGAGTTTCATCTTAAAAGAGGTTTTCTAAATGAGTAGATTAATCATATGTAATGTAATTTTCTCACAATAGAAATTTAAATAATTCTTAAAAGCATTTTTTTCAATGACAGTTTTGTACATTGTCTGTAAGTACAGATACCATCAAATCTTTAATGTAGAAAATTTACAAGTCGGCCAAATATTTGGGTAACAGAGTTTGATCGCGGAGTGGCTTCTCGGAATGGGCCATTACCGAAATACCATTGATGTTGTCTAAACTTTGCAGTGAAACGTTTAATAGCTTTTATAAGCTTTGTTTCAAGTGACAGATCTGAATGTTCAAGATACATTTGAAGTACATATTAAGTAGAAAACACTTAACAAAACTTTAAATTATAACAAAGCTGAAAGTAACATGTGGGTCATCAATGCAGATATACTTTAAGTTTTAAGAATTTGTTAAACAAAGAATGAAGTAGTAAATGCTAGATCCATTTTTTTTGTGACTGATTTGCCACTGTTTGCCTTGAAGAGGCATTTACAGCTTCACCGGGATTGAAGTGGACGAGCGCAGATGGCGCTTAGCCTAAACCTCGTTTATGAGTAACTAAGCTAACTGCTAGATCCATTTACAGGACGAAAATATATACCATTTCTACACAAAATAGGACTAGGGTAGGGAGATCATGAAAAGGCGATAAAGTAAAAAAACAAATGAACTTTACTAAGCTAAAGAATGGAATTCTATTTTTAAAACTGTATTTAATATCAACTAGACTTTATCCAGATTTTTATTTCGAAAACATCACAAATAAATAACCAGGTCCCAAAAATTCTCCATGTACTTTTATTTTAAAACGCAACAGCGAAACGGATTTTCGTATAATTGTTTTCCGTTCGACGGTAATTGACTTGCGGTGGTCAATAAAGGTTTTTCACAATGAACTGCCCCGAATTCGATAAATATGGCTCATTTTTATTATAACAAGCTATCGATTAATCTATACTAATATAATAAAGCGTAAACACACACTTCTTTGTTGACTAAGATGTCAGCAATTACAGCATATTTTTGAATAATTCTTTTTTTAATAAAAAGTCCTACACTTACATCACGCTTTAGGCTATATATTTTCACGCCATTAAACTTAGGGGGTAAATATTTTGGATCAAAACCCTAATGTGGGAAAGAGACCATAAGTTGCTGCCAACATCAAGGAAGCAAGATTGCCATGGTTTGTCATCATGTCATTATGACATTAGCAATTGATAATTTGACAAATGTAAACAATAAAATAAAGTTTTTATAATACCACGCGGATGAAGCCGCATGGTAACAGCTAGTTTATAATAAAAGCCGAACAAAACTTTGTACGATTATTAAATTTTCCAACTTAATCAATCATTCAATCCATAAAATTGATGAAGATTTCATAAGTTTTTAATGTTACACATAATATCTTATTTATATATCAAAAATATTGCTTGGATTTTATTAATACTCAAACTTTATTTAAATTAACTGCTTTTCTCGGACTAAATTGGCCATTTAGACCCACGATGGCTTAGGGGTTAAGTACTCGAATTTTAATCTGCAGGTCTTGGGTGCGAATCCGGCGTGTACCAATGGGTTTTTCGATTTTCATATTTAACCGACGTTCTTACGGTGAAGGAAAACATCGTCACACAGCCGGCACATATCTGAGAGGAAATTAAAAATATGTGTGAAGTCAACCATTCTAGGTCTATATTTTAGTGAAAATATATGCTTAAAATCATTTTACACAAATATTTAAAACGTTCGTAGCAGCGGAATCAAAAATTCCTTTTGCTCTTAACACTTCGCTGTATCGAGTGGCAAAATATTGTCCCTTTCACCCTCTGAATATTAAAAGCAGAACCCTCTATTTAATGTGCTTTAAATTATTCAGACCTCGCTATATTGACCGAAGGAATACGTAACGCACGACCATTCTAAAATGAACCATTTTTGTATCAAACCGGAGGCCAAGTTATGGTAGTTGTTATTATTAGTAACCGCGATATGTTGACAAATCTGACGGAGGGGTAACATTGTTTATGCAAGTCTTGACTATGGTAATGAATGAATTGTAATAAGGGATGTTGAAGGCTTAGTCTGATTTTACATTATTAGACCTTTTCTAATACATACCTGCATTTATAATAAGTTGCAATAATGATCATTGCCCAAGATTGAGAATAAAAAAAAACTCTATTATCTCTATAGAAGCACATAAGTGACTATATGGAAGAAAAAAGATTACGCCGTCACAGTTATTGGCCAAATCAGATGTGACGCGTCGCACGTCAAGTGTTTTTATCGTCAAATTAATTACGTTTTTGTTCTTCTACATTACTGACAAATATAACTATTCGAAAATTGAAAAAAAAAATAAAAATAAAAAAAAAAACATACAGACGACATGAGTACCTCCTTCTTTTGGGAAGTCGGTCAAAAATAGGTACACATTTTCAACGTTCTTCGAGCTCTATTGGAGTAAATAAAAGTAAGTCGGTACAAAAAAGACCAAACATTTTTCCTGTAGAACACAAACAAAATGTCATGTCACTGGCAGGCAAACTGAAAACGGAATTTAAAATTGCACCCGTTGATAAAACACGAAGCAGTGAGCAAATATGTTATCATATGACCGTACAAAACGGCAAGCGACACGCAGAGGGGCTTTCAAGGATTTGAAGCAATAAAAATAAAATAAACGGGCCGTGGCATATTGCGTTACCCTCATTTTTGGCAGCTGTGAACATTACCGGCTTGTCTTATATTCTCTTTATGCTGCCACAATATGCTTGTGTTTTTAATATCATTTTTTTTTAATTCTACGCGATATCTTAAGTTTTTTTATTGGCGTAAAGTTCTGTTATGATAGCCTTAGAATTCTTGGATTCTTTCCTAATTGAACTAATGCTTTGTTTGATTATAATGAAACATTTTTAATTTAAGGCTGTAAAAATTGTTAGAAACATTGTTAAGTCTGCAGTTGTTAAAAAAAACACAGTTCGTCTTTTGGTCAGCGATACTTAACTTTCGTATAACAAATGCTGGTTTAAATTGTTGTATTAAATTTATTTTGGCATATCTTGGCGATAGATGTTGCGATATTCCACTTGGCGCCATTACAAGTCACGGAAAGACATTTTACAATGTCAATGTGATTAATGTGATCTAATAGTACTATTTAAGTTAATCAAACGATTATTATTACACTATTTGAATTAAGTTGAATTAAAAGAAAGACTAATTACGATGAAATTATTTTTGAAAGCTATCTCGCTTTTTATCCTTAAGAGTCCTTCCTGTTTTATTTTAAAAAAAATGTAAAACGAGTTAAGACTTATCAGATTTACTGCAAATCTCTCAAAATTGACCCGATAAAATGGTACTGGATGAGAATGGCGCAAATTATAGACGTTACCTTGACGTCAGGTCGAAATTGACTGCAGAAAAATTGGCGCATTACGGCCGTCTGCCATTGAAACTTTGCCACAATTAAAAAAAACAAATGTAAAAAAAATATAGACTAACGAATAGCTGTACATGCAACAATAGAATGTATGCTACAATTGTAACTGAATAGTTTCAATACAAATTCCGATTCGACCACCGCAATCAATTACAAAACACAATTGCTGCGGCGCCGCGCCCATAATATGCAGCTTTAATGTATGAGAGTAATAATTTAATTTTAAATTATGAATATTCAGATAACAATGGAAATAATGTTATATTTCTTCCGGTGGAAATGGAAGGGTACGAGACATAATTAATAATGTGCGTGTCTCCGGAGTTAATTTTATTCAATTAGTAGCCGATTCCCGTCACTTCGTCCGTGGGGCTTTGAAGTTCAAAACAAAACCACCCCCTATTTGATTATAGAATAATTCATGATATAATGTTATACTTTTAACTATACAAATATTATAAATGTGAAATTTTGGATGGATGGATGTTTGTTACTGTGTATCTCTGAAGCTTGGTATGAAAGGCACAGATGTAAACCATAGTCTGGATGAACACAAGTTACTAAATCACTGTACTGTCCATACTTTTACTCGACGCTTTAGTCCTGACAAGGACCATCTTTCCGGATAACTGATCAATGTAAATTTAGCTTTCCTTTATGATCAGTTGTGTCTAGAGAAAATGTTTTTAAAAGACATATATGTTTTTCTACTTGTATTTAATAGTGGAAACGCACAAGAGAAAAACATACCTTCTCTATAGATAATATATGCACAAAATCACTGAAGTATTGAAGTCGAATTTTAATCATGAAGGATTGAGATAATCTCAGCTTTATAACCTAAAAGCTTTTTAAAAGCCTACACTTTATGAAGTATACTGTCTTTTAATCGGAAGGAAAGCCATCTATAACCATTAGCGAAGTCTTAACAAAGTACTGTTAAAGTGCTGTCGATTATAATTTCAGTTCCATCAAATTGAGAGAGATATTGATTAGACATTTGTTTGGTATCCGCTTTGCTTTACTCTAGAGTTCTTTATTAATTACTTGTATCTTTTTAACACTAAGGATATATTATGGATACAATATGTCTCCGTTAAATATATTTGCGGGCGAACCCAATATGACCGATCCGATTTAAATTGCTTAATAATAGTCTAAGGACCTGTCTCACCAAATTGTAAATTGTCTGAAAACAATCCTAAGTGTAAAATATGTGATGGAAATATCGGATTTTGTTCCCTTATCTGACAGTGACGTCATTTTTAAGATATCTGAGCCTTTATCAGTGGTGGAACAGGCCCTAAATGTTAGTTCGTCTTCGATATGATGACCAACGCTGTTTGATACAAATACGAGTACGAGTATATTGAACATGTTTACTTTACATAAGATATTATTCAAGATCGATTATTAAATTTGGTTGAGTTATATCGATTCATAACAGTGGTAGAGTCCGCTTTAACATCTTAGCATGAATGGGCCGGCTCGCCCGGTGCAATACCACGACCACACAGAAGACAGGCGTGAAGTGGAAGCAATTCCGCGTTTCGTCTGATGAGTGTGGTACTGGAGGCCCAATTCTAGTCCCGTTCCCTTTTCTTATAAGGAAAGGATTGGATGGGAAAGTGGATTTGACGGTGGAGGAGACGCATAGGAAGGGGAAATATCCTCTTTATGTGCGTCTCCTCCTCCGTCGATTCAGGGTAGGCAACGCATCTGCAATTGCGGATGTCTATGGACAGCGGTTGCTTCGCCATTTTGGCGGATTCAGGTGGCCGCTAGTTCGTTTGCCACCTTATTGTATAATAAAAAATAATAATATAATCGCATAGTCGTATGCATGGACATTTTATTACGGAAGCACATTTCTTGATTCAGTTTGTAGAATCTAATTTCAGTAATTTAATTTAATAACAAAGCGAACGCGGTATCTCATTAATAATTTCTCCTTGTATCGTTTCCGCGAAGGTGTTAGAAAGATAAATGCTTATAATTAATTTAAGTTACGTTTAAGGTTAGCGCTACGTGGTTTTGTTACGTTCCATTTACAACTAGGTCATTATTCTAACCGTGGGTTTCTACGCCTGTACAAAATACCACGAATATATTCGCAAATATACGTAACGTCATCGACTTTGTATAACAAATTGTTGCTATCGATTTTGTCCGCGTAAAATTAAAAAATAATAATAAAATGTAACTCACTGATAAGTTACCTCTCTAATGGTGAATGAATTTTTAAAATCGGCTCGGTGTTTTTACGTGAATCAAATACATACAAAAATACAAATCTTTCCTCTTTATAATTTCAACTTTGTGTATGATGCAAAAGTCTTTTAATATACCTACCTCAACCAAAAGAAGAGAGTTAAAGGTTTCATAGACAAATCTTTAAATAGGCATAACATCATTGCCTTTTACCAATACAGATAAAACTAACAAATGTTTCTTTATAACCTGTATTAATAAACGTTTCATATCCTTATTATGTCTATAAATTATTGGAGAGGTAATTCGAAGAGAAGAAATATTAATGTTTAAGAAAATTATTGATATTTCAATGTTTTTAATATTAGAGGAAGTTTGAGAGTAACCCCAGTGGTTGAGAAAATAAGTAAGAAAATGTTAGCGTGGTATGGGCATGTTATGAGAAGAGATGAATCGCATGTAGCAAGAAAGACGTTAGTTATGAATGTGGAGTCATACACCGGTAGAGGGAGATATACAAAGATATGGATGGATTGCGTGAAAGGTGACATGATCAAGAAGGGAGTGATGATTGAGATGACGGATGACAGAGTTATTTGGAGGACGAAAACCCGGTGCGCCGACCCTACGGGAGTAGGATAAGGTGGGGGAGACGATGATGATGATCTCAATGTTTTCAAAGATATTCAAAAGGATATCACTATTGTTGATAGTCTTACGAGTGAAGACTTACCGTTAGAGGGTGCGCACACCTGAAACTAAACTATCGTACAATTGTTTAGTCTCACTTTGATTCCTATGGTCTTAAATGGAGGTCCGCACACTGCTCGATTTTTAGTTATGCAACAAAACAGTTGAGTGGGCAGCGAAATAATCGAGAATCGCATATCAGTTGTGCGATACTCAAAGGAGTACGCCAGCTTTTAGTCTTTCTAGTGAAGTTAAAGAAAATTGTACGTCATTGTATCGCTCAAGATTGGGGGGACATGAAGCGTAGTGCTTATTCCGTTCGACTCTATAAGCAGCTTATTGACTATTATGTATGGATTTTATTCTACTTCAAAGCAAGGGCAAGAAATGATATATTTTACAACGTAATAAGATACCTTTTTAATATTACTTAGCTCTTTTATATTATTTAGATAACATTTTTTTCACGGACATAAGAAACCCAAGGGATTCATACTTCTTAGATGGATGGATAGAAGTTTGTTAAAGTTTTTAGACAAAACGGCTGAACGGATTTCGATGAAATTTGGTATAGACGTAGATAGTCTGGAAGAACACATAGGCTATTAATTTTTTTAATTCCACGCAGACGGAGTCGAGGGCGAAAGCTAGTAATGTTATAAATGCGAAAGTTTAGATAGATGTTTGTTAGAGTTTGTAGCCTAAACTGCTGAACTGATCTCGATGAAATTTGGCATAGATGTAGATGATAGTCAGGAAGGCCACATATACTTACTTTTTTTTAGTTTCATTTCGACATGGTCGGAGTTATGGGCAAAAGCTAGAAGTTTTATAATTCATTTGTATGGTGAATTTGAATAAATTTCTCAGATAGTATTCGCGTTGAATCTCAATTTATAGAACAATTTTAGTACCTTTGTGCGGATATCGGCTATTGAGGGTTACAATTAATTACAGCTGGTCTTGCGGTTACCTTCCGACTTGGTGTGTTCCACTTGGGACTTTAATATTGTCTACGTTAAATCAGAAGACATTTGTGCCATTTCTTTAAATGAGTATGCTTAACCTCGAAGTCGAACGTTGTCGGTATCTATAGAACTACAAATTATCTGACCCGGTAGGCAAAAGTAAAACTATAACAGCTCACTAGCGCCCTTCTGTCAATGTCAAAAAAATTTCACAGGATCTTTTTTCCTGCTGTAGCTGTCCTGTCTATTTTTATTTCATTGTGTATGTCCAGGTCAGTTTTACATATTTTGTGACAGCACCAAGTTACAGCAGCGCCTCACTGGGTCAGTTTATACTTCTTTTACTACGCACTATATTATATTTTACATCATATGACAGATATACGATATTCGATTTTAAGTGGGCAGCAAATTTAATTCTTTCACTATATATAACATTTTATTATATATATCTTCTTTATTACTGTCAAAGACATTTAAAAGACATAGATGTGGCATAGTGAACAAATTTTCACCGGTACTTTCTCTGAAAGGTACTGTCAAATGCCTCCTCTATATATATATTTTTGAATCTCTTTGATTACTGTATTCTAACTAGCGACACGACGTCTTTATAAGGTTACTAGCTATTCCCTTGCGGCTTCATCCGCGTGAAATCATAAAATAATTATATCATTCTTTACCTACATTTCTCAAATTATCAATTGCAAATGTCAAAATTACATGACATGATGACAAACCATGGCAATCTTGCTTCCTTGATGTTGGTAGCAACTTATGGTCTCTTTTGCACATTAGGGTTTTTATCCAAAATATTTACCCCTAAGTTTAATGGCGTGAAAATATATAGCCTAAGTGTACGGCTTTTTATCAAAAAAAGAATTATTCAAAAATATGCTGTAATTGCTGACATCTAAGGCAACAAAGAAGTGTGCGTTTACGCTTTATTATATTAGTATAGATGACTACCTAGTACGAAGTCCATTTTCCTCTGTTAAGTAATAACAAATTGTATATTTAGTACCAATTGATAAGTACAATAGGAATACATCTTAATCGTGGAGACACAAATGTGGAGGTCCAATACAAATGGCAGATTCACCGCAGCAATCAATTATAAAATACAATTGGTTCGAACGTTGCATCGCTGACGATAATATGCCGCTATACAGTATTCAAATAGTTTTAAATACCTATATTAATATTATAAAGTTTTGTATTTTTGTATGTATTGAAATAAATCATAAACTACTGGGCCGATTTAAATTCTTAAACCATTTAAAAGCTACGCTATCGCTGCGTAACATAGGCTATATTTTTTAATTTCACGTGGACGAAGTCGCGGGCAACAGCTAGTAATAAATATTCCAGGCAAGCTAACATAAATGAACAGAACTAATGAGGAGTAAGATTTGGTGACCCAAGTAGCAAGCCAGTAAGTAGATGAATTAAAATGTGGCGAGTATCTGATAAGGTGGACAAAAAAAGGTACAGCAATTATTTTTCATTACTATTTACTATGCAAGTAATATATTTACAAGATTCAATTTAAACTGGTGTCTTACCTCGTAAATAATAACAGAATCCTCAGCCCAATTGTACTGTGTGCCGTGTGACCGGACCTTCAAATTTAAATAAGCCAGCCATCTTCTGTCACATTCTCGGAGGTAGCAAGATTCGCGATTGACAGATTACGTCACGAAGAACATCATCAAATAGTTTTTGTAGTTAATAAATTTTTTGGTATTCTTTCTGTAAAAATTACTACTCGTTTTAAGTCGTTTATTCGGCTAAAATTTTGGAGATAATTTTTTTATCCACGGTGTGACATTTTAAGGCCCCTTCCATTTTTTTTATCAAGCGCCAATTTTCCTTTTACCAATCTGAAATTCAATTCTCTATTGAAAATTAAGGTAACGTCTGTTGCCGTTTGAGGATTTAATTTTATTCGTGACTTTGAACATATAGATAAATTGTAATTTTTAGCAAAACATATAGGAAATTAATTTTAATGTTTTTAGACATAGGTCACAAAACAAAGAAAAAGTCATGTCGAGAAAGTTTATCACTTGTGAGTTTTTTAGTTATACTTGAAAGTTAAAAGCACGTTTTACTGCTTAATAAAAACTTTCGGTATTATTATAATGCTATCGTGCGAATCGATTAAACTTTAAGACATCGAAGGCAATAGATCTGACGCCTGCTGCAGTCATTAGCATAAAATCGATTTAGCAGCAGGACAGGCAGCCAACTTGTAAGTCACCTCTAACTGTTGCGTGCTCTGTGCTTCATGAACCAATAAGATGCATTTTGCGCCTGTTAATTTTTCATAGCAAATTAAACTATTAATAAATCGACAGGGGTTTTTTAAGAAGTAATATTTTACGCCTCTTGTGTATAATGTAGCACATTTTAGATCAGTTTATGAGACTAGAAGTAGAATATAAAATTTTAACACTTGATTTCAAAAAGGGTTGTTTTTTCTTCACAATGCTTTAACACAAAGGTCGAGACTATCTTATTAACTTTATGCCGTGCTTGTAACTAAGATTACCTTTTCGGTAAAACCTTCTTTGTGAAAAAATCTCTTTGATGATTAATTTTAGTACAGACAATAGAAAAAAGTAATTATTAAAAAAAAGCCATTTCAGTGAGATGTCAAGCTTATTAATAAAGTAGGCAATATTTTAGACTGACAAATAATCTTACTAATACTATAAATGCAAATGTTTAGATGGATGGATGGATGTCTGTTAGAGTTTGTAGCTTAAACTACTGAACGGATGTCGATGAAATTTGGGATAGATGTAGATGATAGTCTGGAAGTACACATAGGCTAGTTACTTTTGTTTTTTCTAATTCCACGCTTACGGAGTCGCGGACGAAATCTGGTTTAAAATAAAAAAAACTTATTCTCAGCTTACAATAAAATCTAGTTTAAAACTCGTAAGATTTTACCCGGTTTTATAGCGTTCATTCCTCATTTAATAATTCGACTTCAAGTGATGCAACGGAATATGAACCGCGGCACGATGCCAAAATTTAATATATTTTAAGGACCCAAGATTCACTTTATAATGTAGCGTAAAACCGAGACTTGGCATATTTTAAAAGTTTATTATCTTGACTTTACGAGTGTATTCTTTATACTATGAAGTCGGGATATAGTTTTCCGTAGAAAAAATAATCTATACTAATATAATAAAGCGTAAACACACACTTCTTTGTTGCCTAAGATGTCAGCAATTACAACATATTTTTGAATAGTTATTTTTTTAATAAAAACCCCTACAATTACGACACGCTTTAGGTTATATATTTTGACGCCATTAAACTTAAGGGGTAAATATATTGGATAAAAACGCTAATGTAGGAAAGAGACCATAAGTTGCTGCCAATATCAAGGAAACAAATTTGTTAGCATTGTAATTTGACATTTGCAATTGAGAATGTCACAAATGTAAATAATAAAATAAAGTTTTTTAAAATTTCACGCGGATGAAGCCGCACGGGAACAGCTAGTTTATTATAAGAAGGCGTTTCTAGATTGTTTTGTATTTAAATCTGTTTCTTTGATATTTCTAAACTTAATATACAAAAAACTGTATTGCAGTTTACTTGTGACTGTTTTATTTTTTACTGTGAAAGTAGATGAACCTTGTCTTTTACAATAGAAAAATGCTCGACGCACATCTTTTAGACAGATCGCTTGGGGGCCTTAGACTACATTGTTTTCAATATAAAAAGTGCGCTATTCTTTCTATAACAACGTCAACGACCCTAATACTAAAACTGTGATAAATGTTTTATTTTGTGATAAACAATAAACGCTTCGTTAAAATTGTTTTACTAATATCCGCGCCTATTATTTTATCCATAGCAATGTTACTTTCAAATTATTCAGACGCTTTATACACAAAGGAATATTCATAATCATTGATATCATTATATATTACTTGATTTTCTACAATACATACAAACATTAATACATTTGTACTGGCTGATTAAATGTTATAATTATTTAAAAACAATCCTGGCAACTTTTAGCGATTTAAACCATTTCCAAAATTCGAACATTAATAAACCGATTACGTGTTTCTACAATTAAAATCGGTACAAACGATGCATATTACAAAAAAACATATTGGATTTTTTTTATAACACTGATTATAGATATGGGATGTAATAATAAAATAAAAACATTTGTTTTTACCAATAAAATAAAAGTAATATTAATTACTTGTCGATCTCTATTGGGAAATTGTCCATAAATTGTCATAGTGCCAAATCAATTGTGACGTCACGCCCGCAAATAACCTAACAGATGACAATTCTGATAGTTGAGATCATATGTGACAACTAGTTATCCAAAACAATGAACTTCGGGTTACTGCGATGATACCAGGATTTTCTCGAACTAAATACATGTACTTAGACTCCCTTAAGAACTTTCTGAAGGACTGTGAGTGCTATAATATAAAATGGATTATGTATTAACAATTACTTTAAATGTATAAATGAATTAAGACGAAGGAAAACTTTCGTTCACCCCCAAATCAAGTATGGACTCATCGATATGTGTGCCTACCCTCAGATTTCCAATACGAGTAATATTTCAAAGGGTTTCATCCCTCACATACAAACTTAACTAAGTTACGCCTTCATCAAGACTAATGAAAACATTTCATGCTCAGAATACGATATCAAGGGCACTCAATATAGTATACTATTAGACCCTACAATGTGTTCAGTAAATCAGAAGTTAGTTGATTAAAACGTAATTTAAACTTTACATTCATACACTAGCTGCTTGTGACACCATATGGAATTAAA
>LD700013.1:3702563-3713578 GCA_003118335.3 Papilio memnon | reverse complement strand
GTAGTTTTTACGTGAATCGAATACATACAAAAATACAAATCTATTCTCTTTATAATATTAGTATAAATTACAACTAACTCGCCTCCGTCCGCGTGTAATTAAAAAAAAGTAGCCTGTGTTCCTTCGACTATACTCTACATCTATGCCAAATTTCTTTAAGATCCGTTCAACCGTTTAGGTGACAAATTCTAACAAACATCCAACCACTCATCATAACAATTATATATTCAAAGGTTCCACGGTAAAAAAAAACAGCTGAACTCAATGATCATATAAGCGCTTATACTTTCGTTTTATTAACATTTTGCAGAAAGCAATAGATCTGACGCCTGCTGCAGTCATTAGCATAAAATCGATTTAGCAGCAGAGGGCAGGCAGCCAACTTCTAAGTCACCTCTAACTGTTGCATACTCTGTGCTGACTTGTATAAAAGACTAGCTTTCGTCCGCATCTTTGTCCGCATGAAAAAAAGTAAATAGTCCATGTGGCCAGACTGTGGTCTACATCTATGCCAAATTTGCCAGATCTGTTCAGCAGTTTAGGCTACAAACTCTTACAAACAGCCATCCGATCATCTACACTCAAATAATAATTCTAAGTAATTAGTATAAAGAGAAGATAATGGAAAAAAGAAAGGATATAAGCAGTACAGAAAGAAAAGCAAAAAAAAAAACATTAATAGACCATAAAAGATATAGAGCAGAACAACGAACATCTGTTAAAAAAGATAAATATAGTTAATGCAAAATTGCAGTTTTATTTGACACTAGCTGTTCCCTTGCGGCTTCATCCGCGAAAAATTATAAAAACTTTATTTTATTGCTTACATTTGAAAAATTATTAATTGCAAATGTCAAAATACTAATTACCTTACTATGGCAATCTTGCTTCCTTGATGTTGGCAGCAACTTATGGTCTCTTTCCCACATTACGGTTTTTATCCAAAATATTTACCCCCTAAGTTTAATGGCGTGAAAATATATAGCCTAAAGCGTGATGTAAGTGTACGGCTTTTTGTTAATAAAAGAATTATTAAAAAATATGCTGTAATTGCTGACATCTTAGGCAACAAAGAAGTGTGTGTTTACGCTTTATTATATTAGTATAGATTGTATGGCGTGGAGAAATCTAACATATAGCTTGTAAAATAATGTACATAGGTAAAACTGCATTAGCCCGATGAACCCTTGACAACGTCCGAAGCGAACGTCGGTCCCCTTGCACAACAATACACCACTCGAGGTAACTTACGTAGGTAATTCCGGAATCTTTCTAAGCAGCTCAATAATGTTGCAGCGTATGGGAGTCGAGGGGTAGGGGGCTGCCTCTTTGGGAATCCAAAAATTTAACGTAGATGTTAAAAACTACTTCGAATAAGACCGTATTAATATAGCTGCTTACCTCTTCTAGACCTATCTATATCATCGACTAGCGACTTCCATATTACAGTATTTGATATATTTTTTTCATATATAAAAAGTATAAAAATGTCCAAGCAATGAGATACAGCTGCACATTGTATTGACTCCTAAAATGTCATACAGAAGGAAAATATTTTATTTCTTTAGTCAATTGAGATCAAAGAAGCTTATTGTCTATTATTTGAGGATTTTAAAATGTCTAGAAACCGATAGCAAATAGGACAGTCGTATGACAACTAATAGAGGAAAATAAATATAGAAAACTCGAAACAAAGACGTGCGAACTGTATTAAGTGAAAATAAGCGTTACTATTCGAGTAACTGTTGCTATTTTTATATATAACCTCACTCACATATCCAACCGCAGAGAAAGGGGGACGTTCAAAATGAGCGGTCTATAAATTAATGATCATTCAGTCGATGGCCGCAACAAGCGCTGCAAATTGAGAGCAGATGTAGAGACTCGTCATTTCGTTAAATCTAGACTTCCATTTAGCCTTACATTGTACTGTGATTCGAGGAGTTGTAGTTTTTTAATGTATTCAAACGCCTAGCATTTTTTAATAGCAATGATGTAGCAATTAGATTCATTGATATTTAAAAATTATTTCTACTTTAAATTTTTTTTCTTCAATTTCTGTTATTAAAAGATTATATAATATCAAAATTTATGTTATTATTAATATGTTACACAGATTTTAAAGTTAATTTTGTTCAGCATGAAGTCAAAAACAAACGCAATTGAAACCAATATCCACATTTAACATAATTCGCACATTTCTATGCAAATTCTAGAACTGAGAATATCGTATTGTACTCTGTGGTGAAACATATAAAGCCAATACTGGTGTTGTTAATCTAGAAATAAATTGGTAACCTATATTTGATTCAGTTGATAAAAGTAAACGCAAAGCTGTGAGTAAAAAAACTCCAAAATTAATAAACCTATTAATCTTTCTGCAAACCCTTTACTTAGTATTTTTTCTTAAAAATAAAATTCTAATTAAATTAGTTAAATTAAAAAAAAATAAGAAAGTCGGTGTCGCCACCGGAAAAATAAACGTGAGCCGTTAAATTATTTACAATAATGTCTCAAAGTTTGAACAATTTAATTAATAAAACCATTATTTATCGAATACCAAGTTCATCTTTGCTTTCTATATTTTCTATATTACTCCAGTCGCGCCGACATATTTTAAACTCTGCATACAAATGTACGAGTTATGTAAATCGTAATAAACTCGCCCCTGTTTGAACCATTTATTCAAATATCAAGAAAACGGTTAAATAACCTAAAAATATTTAATATAAATGTCATACATAAATTGTAAATGAAAACGTGCCCATATCACAAACCAAAACACGTGTCAAATATATTCTCAGTGTCGTTTTAGTAGTGTCGTAATTAAGTGTTTACACTGCGGAAACAAGTTTACCAAAACATATTGACACCCCTCTTACTGTTTTTATAGAGATATATTTAAATAATAAAAAAACTAAGTCATTTCTGTCAAGTGTAGTTGGCGACTGGCCCCGCCAGTTTGTTTTTTATTATGATATACTTACCTATCTATACTAATATAATAAAGCGTAAACACACACTACTTTGTTGCCTAAGATTTCAGCAATGACAGCGTATTTTTTAATAATGCTTTTTTTAAAAAAAAGCCCTACACTTACATCACGCTTTAGGCTATATATTTTCACGCAATTAAACTTAGGGGGTAAATATTTTGGATAAAAACCCTAATGTGGGAAAGAGACCATAAGTTGCTGCCAACATCAAGGAAGCAGAATTGCCAACGTTGTCATTTGTGCATTTGACATTTGCAATTGAGAATGTCACAAATGTAAATAATAAAATGAAGTTCTTATAATTTCACGCTGATGAAGCCGCACGCGAACAGCTAGTGGTTTATAAAACTCGATACAACGTAAGAGAAATAAGGCAAGGGAGTCTTAAAATGTCGACCTACGTTGATAAAGAAGTTATAGGCAAAGTGCAAGTACACCATTCTACGTAGATTTTGGTAAAATGTTTGTACCAGGGGCACATAACAGGTGCGGAGATAAGCGACGTTCTCGCGATACTTACTGTTAGAAACTTTAAGAACAAAGTACTTCACAACTGCAACGGATTTGCAACATTATAATACTTGAAAATTAGATTAACACCAAAGGTATTCAAAGGAGAACGGTTATAAAGAACGTTTGAAACTGTAATCTTTATCGTGGATTATTATGACGTCAGTGTAGGGAATAAGTATAATTTTTAAGAGCGGGCTTGAGAAAACAATCGACAATCGCACAACTGTTGTGCGATTGTCGATTGTTTTGCAGCGAATTCAACTGTTTAGTTGCACAACTAAAAATCGAGTAGTGTGCTTACCTCCATATATGCTCATAGAAATCAAACCCCGAAAAACAGTTGTGCGATAGTTTAGTCAAAGGTGTGCACGGGTTCTAAGTGTGATTCAAACTAGAACTAAACCTTCTGCTACAAGTGGATTATATTTCGGTTTTGTCTCTTTCATAAATTCTGCCCCAAACAGTGATTGGCACATTTCTACAATTCAGTATCGTAAGTGCCAGTAATGTGGAGAGCATTGAAAGTATCAATAAATTGGAATTTACCGAAAAGTTTTCCTAAGATTCTCTCAATAAGTTCGCCTTTTATGAAATCACATTACGGAATCAGTGAAGCTATCAGGTATCATTAATCATGGCGAAGTGAATTTGGTTCACAAAAACATCTGACTGCTTCTCACAGGATCGATAATTGACTTGAAAATTCGTTAACAGCTTAAAAGCGTAGATAACTAGCTCTAAACGCGAGAATTTCAATCTGTATGTAAATAAGCCGTTTCGTCGCTAGATTTTACTTTTAAAAGTGTTTCGAGTTCATTTACAAACGCGAGTTCTAAAAGTCGAATAGGAAATTCAACTTTGCATTTATGCAAATTTTCAATTCGAGTTCGAAAAATAACCAACATTTTAAATACAGCCAGTCAATTAGTATCGGTAGTATCCCTTGCGGCTTCATCCGCGTGAAATTATAAAAACTTTATTTCATTGTTTACTTATATTTGTCAAATTATCAATTGCAAATGTCAAAATGACATGACATGACCAACCATGGCACTTGCTTCCTTAATGTTGGCAACAACTTATGGTCTCTTTCCCACATTAGGGTTTTTATCCAAAATATTTATCCCCTAAGTTTAATGGCGTGAAAATATATAGCCTAAAACGTGACGTAAGTGTAGGGCTTTTTAATAAAAAAAGAATTATTACAAAATATGCTGTGATTGCTGACAGCTTAGGCAACAAAGAAGTGTGGTTTACGCTTTATTATATTATAGATCATAGCATTAATTATTTATCAACGGTATTACTATTGTCCGAGTATCGACAATCTCTCTGCTATTCGTTGACGTTTCTGTTACATGTTGCTCTCTTTCTCTCAGTCTATCTGTCTCGCACACTCTTTGTTGCTTCCTCATTCCTGGTAATCATGATTTTTAATATTTTTGCTGCTATTGTCAACTGTTTTATGTTTTCCTCTGATCTTTGAAGGCTAAAATTGTGCTTCGGATACCCTTGCAAAGCCATGTGATCCGTATTTCCTACATTACGTGGATTTGAAAACCCTTACGTTATATTGTCATCATGAAGGGTTGTAGTCCCCAGGGATAGGGGAGGTGGCGAATGCAATCACGCGCCTCATTGCAACAACAACAATGAAATCGCTTGACTTGGTAATGACGCGACTGTTGTTCTGCGAGGGGTTGATAAGAATGGGACCAGATTTGACTTTGATTTGTCGTGTTAGAGCGCGCACACCTTTGACTAAACTATCGCACGTCTGTTGTGCGATTGTCGATTGTTTCGCAGCCAATTCAACAGTTTAGTTGCACAACTAAAAATCGAGTAGTGTGCGCGGATCCATATAAGCTCATACGAATCAAAGCGCGATTAAACAGTTGTGCGATAGTTTAGTCAAAGGTGTGCGCCTCTAACACAGCTTACTAGTACTATATTGTAGTTATAGGTATTTTGAACCCGTATTTTAAAACTATTTTGAAATCTTCCTACACTCTTAAATACATTCTTGGCATAGCGTTAGAGACGACTTTAAGGGCCGTTATAAAAATCTGCCAATTTGTTCAAACGTTTGTACATGCAATTGTATTGAAATCTATTATTTTCAGTATACATATAACAATAAAAACAAATTGAAGTGCCCAAGTGGATATTACTGTAATCTTAATCTTATTTTGCGATTTTAAATTGATTTTTTTTTGGCAAATACATTACGAAAATGAAAACAATAATTGTCAAATTATAATAGCGTCGGTGGCTCAGGGGTTTGAGCACTTGACTTGTAATCTACAGGTCTTGAGTTCGAATCCCGCCATGTACCAATGTGATTTTTTTCGAATTTTATATGTACTTAATTTACCCGACGTTCTTACGGTGAAAGAACGTCGTGATGCGACCTGATCAGCAAAGAAATTCAAAGATATGTGTGAAGTCAACCAACCCGCAGTGGGCCAGCGTGATTGACTATGGCCTAGTCACCCTTTATTAGGGCTCCGAGCCCCTCGGTGGGAACGTATAGTGATGGTGATGATGAATTTGACTGGTTATTTGTAGAGTTTGGTTTATTTTACACTAATCAAAATGAAGGAGGGTTAAGCGCTTAAGCTGGGTTCTTTATTATTGGTCGCGGAAGCGCGAGCTTTCCCGCGACCCAGCCACAGGCAGACGGAAGGAACACCGCTGGGTTTCTAGTGGGTATTCCGGCCACCTTCCATCTTTTGGCCGGCGAGTCCCACATACCCCCTCCCTGTACCCCGGGGTGGGGGGGATGCGTAAGGGCATTTTCCCAGAGAGAAAAAAAAAGGTTCTTTAATATTAACATGCAAACGTATTTACGTGTCGTTATTACGAAACTTTGTAACGAGTTTCAAATGGTAGAGTTTAAATAGGAACCGTTGAATTTCCGTGCGGCGGCGTGTTGAGTTTGATCGCGACATCACGGTAATGCAAAACTTGCGTAAGATAACTTACACAACCTCATTTAAGGGAATTAAAAAACCAAGCAGCATTTGCGCTCTTCTAGACTATACTTAATCTCTGGTCTAAATATCAGATATATTTCTAGAAGAAGAATATACTATTACTATCATACTAATCTCACTAATATTATAAATGCGAAAGTTTAGATGGATGGATGGATGGATGGATGGATGTTTGTTAGAGTTTGTAACCTAAACGGCTGAACGGATCTCGATGAAATTGGGCATAGATGTAGATGATAGTCTGGAAGAACACATAGGCTACTCACTTTTGTTTTTTTTTAATTCCACGCGGACGAAGTTGCGGGCGAAAGCTAGTATTATAAATGTGAAAGTTTGGATGGATGGATGGATGTCTGTTAGAGTTTGCTGTCTAAACGGCTGAAGCGATCTCGATAAAATTTGAAATATATGTAGAGGATTGACTGGAAGAATACATAGGCTACTCATTTTTGTTTTTTTTAACTCCACGTGGACAGAGTCGAGGGCGAAAGCTAGTCTATACTAATATTATAAAGACTAAAGATTTGTATTTCTGTATGTATTGAAATAAATCAAAAACTACTGGTCCAATATCAAAAATTCTTTCACACTTTAAAATCTACATAATCAGTGAGTAACATAGCCTATGTTTTTTATTATTTTTTAATTTCACGCAGGCGACGTCGCGAGCAACAGCTAGTAAGGAATAAGAATATATTAAACAATTTTTCAGTCGTAACTGTTAAAATAACATTCTTTATAAATTACTCGCAGAAAGTTCTGACGTCACATTTTCGCTTCGCACAAGTTCAAACGTCGAAGTTCAAACACAAAATGCGAAGTTCGCTGGGAACTTCTCCAACTGATGTCTTGCAAATTAGGTACCGCAATAATCTACATATAAAGTTTGCGAGATGTGTTTGTTGAGCGTTCTTAAGTAATTGACAACGAACGCTGAATTTTCAACATACTTTAGTTACAAATGTAAAGTAATAATAAAAGATTTATATTACTTACTAGTTGTTCGCGACTTCGCCCGCGTGAAATTAAAAAAATAATAAAAATGTAGCCTATGTTACTCACAGATAAATTACCTTTCTAACGGTAAAAGAATGTTTAAAATCGACCCAATAGTTTTTGAGTTATTTCAATACATACAAAAATACAAATCTTTCCTCTTTATAATCTATACTAATATAATAAAGCGTAAACACACACTTCTTTGTTGCCTCAGATGTCAGCAATTACAGCATATTTTTGAATAATTCTTTTTTTAACAAAAAGCCTTACACTTACATCACGCTTTAGGCCATATATTTTCACGCCATTAAACTTAGGGGGTAAATATTTTGGATAAAAACCGTAATGTGGGAAAGAGACCATAAGTTGCTGCTAACATCAAGGAAGCAAGATTGCCATAGTAAGGTAATTGGTATTTTGACATTTGCAATTGAGAATTTGACAAATGTAAACAATAAAATATTTTTTTCATAATTTAATGCGGATGAAGCCGATATATAGATATACTAATACTAGCTGTTCCCCTGCGGCTTATCTATATGCTGCTATATCTATAGATATAGATATAGATTGCGTTTGGATAGATGGATATTTATTCATTTCTATGGAATGGATCACAATGATATTTGGAATTTGGATAAATGATAGCTCATAGGTTACTAATTACATATCGCTGCTGGTATTATAGTTTTTAGGCGAATTTCATGGAGATTAATTCAGCCGTTTAAGAGATAACTTCTTACAAACATTCAACCTTTCACATTTATAATATTAATTAACTTTCAACAGGCGCTCCGTCCGCTTAGAAATATAAAAGACAAACGTAAGTACCCTATGTGTTCTTGCAGACTTTGCTTCACATCTAAGCCACATTTCATCGCGATCCGTTCAGCCGTTTAGGCAGTTCTCTAACAAACATCCATCCATCTAAACTTCCGCATTTACCATATCTATATCTATAATCTATACTAATATTATAAAGAAGGAAGATTTGTATTTTTTTATATTGAAATAACTCAAAAACTACTTTACCGATTTTAAAAATTCTTATACCATTATAAAGCTACGTTATCACTGAGTAACATAGGCTATATTTTTACTATTTTTTTATTATTTCACGCGGTCCAAGTCGCGAGAAACAGCTAGTTAGGAATATAAAGATATTTTTATTTTTGTATTCAGAACCTCGTCTATAAATCTTTTATCGTAAAGTTGTATATTTTGAGCTATAAATCTTCGAGATGTCAAACAGTAACAATACTTGCAGTACTAAAGACAGTCTTTAAGAAGACTAATGATACTTCGAAGTTTATTTACAAACGCTCACTGGAGCTATGGTAAAAAATGAACACTGACATTTCCCGGTAAATGTTTTTAAATAACGTAGCAAAAAACTAATTTGAAAAGCGTATTTTAATTCCATGATTATTTGATTCTTTGTCGATTATAAACAATAGAGTATTAATCATTACATTAAATAAAACCTGTAATTAATTATGACCAATAAATTATTTGTATTTGAAAAACATAAAATAATGTAATGTAATTTTCTGGTCAAAAGTTCAATGTTGTATATTGAAAATTAATTACAGTTTTTTTATTTAACAAAACCAATCATAATAAACACAGTAATCGTACTTTTTGGATACGTCCCCTTCCCTTCCAATATGGATAAAACAACAGAACATAATGATACAAGCTGAAAATGTATACCATTTCTAGAATACAAAAGCGAAACAAACCGAAATTTTATAAATAAGAAACAAAATTAGCTTCCACAATTTCAAAGCGAATCTTACAATGATTAGGAATAGAAAATGGATAAGAATCGCTATTAAATGAACAACAATACAATAGAGTACAAAGGTAAAGCCAACATAAAGACAGAATTGAAAGATGTCTTGTTCCGTTATCACAATAAACTGCAAAGAGATTAAAAATTTCATTCTACGGATTTATCTGGAGCGTATTGGTATGGCGTTTATTCAATGTTACATGATTTGAAATTGTTTTAGTTACTGTTGACACGATTAAACTGCCTTGATTACCAATAATAGAATATTTTTTATTTCTTTCTTAACAATTTAATATCATTTGTTTCTTAAATTAACTATTCACCTTTTGTTTTAGAATTCAACAATGACGAATTTTAAAAATTTCTTGAATTAAAAATACTAAAAATGAAAAAAGCTAGCAATATTTAGGAATATTTCTCGAAACAATGGTAAACAGAAAATTTCAGGTGTACAGTTTTATGATTCACCTTTTTCCACAGATAAAGGGAACAAAAGGCGAAGTCTCGGCGCGGATTCAGTAAACATGAATGGTGCAGAAGTGATAAAGTCCAAAAATCCTTTTGTGATGCCATTCAACTTACGTGCCTGTGAAATTCTGACTTCTTCTGTGTATTAAATAATGGAAATAGCGCATGATAAGTACTCACATTTACACTGTTTTGTTATAAGAATCAGTAGCACGGGCGTTTTTATAACGCGCGTTAAAAAGAACAAATGCATTCACATGTATCTGTTAACACGGTATCACTTTTAAAGCTTGACTCGAGGCGAAACAAACGAGAGTGATTCTAAAGAATTCGTATGAGGTTGAGCATGGAAAAAACGCCACGCGGTAAAACATTTTGATGTCTATTAAAATAAATTTAGCCGTCTCTTAAATCGCACTGGTGGAAATGAAGTCTAAATCTTCTCTATTCAATTGAAAATATACTACAAATCGAAGATGTAAATAATTGCATAACAATTTCCCTTCGATTTCATGTCTTTCGTACATCACTCCACTTTCATATGCTACCGAGGTTAGGCTTGTTGAGAATGTGTCTAATCCAGACACATCTGTTGGAAATATCAAAGATGAGTACCAATTATACAACGTCACAAGTATAACTTAACTCCCTCGTGTACACGTCACAGATATTGTTCTCCCTAATTCGCTAGACATCAACTGTCAAAGTTTCCCGCGCACCCGACGTTCGGTACATTCAGATTTCGATGTTCAAACACCCCAGTGGCAAAGTTTTCTCGTAACATATTTATAAGTAGATTTATGAACATGTACATTGACTTTTGGCAGATCGTGTTAAGTAAAAAGACCATTATGTTTCAAGAGAATGGGTAGTGGATTACGATTTGACTTACGACCTCATCATACGATTATAATTTACTTATTTCGATTTACGACGGTCTTGCATCAATGACTCTTTCATGCTCTGTAATACAAACTGAGATAGCAATAGCAGTGCATCAGTGAAAACTCACGTCATATGAACATAATCTTGCAACAGCTGTTACACGTTTAATAGTACTATCTGCAATACATTTACATCTATGTATTTTTTTAATTTCGTACAGAATTAAAAAATGCAAATCCCTCCACTTTTCCCCCTCAAGCTAACCAGATGACGGTGCAACTAACTATTCCAAGTTACAACCGAGGGGCTAAAGTGTATGATAGACAGCACCATAAATCTTCTCAACATTTAAATAAACCACTT